>PVIU01013109.1:0-57261 GCA_004026605.1 Ondatra zibethicus | reverse complement strand
CTAGACAAGTATCACAGTGATCTAGACAAGTGTCACAGTGATCTAGACAAGTATCACAGTGATCTAGACAAGTATCACAGTGATCTAGACAAGTATCACAGTGATCTAGACAAGTGTCACAGTGATCTAGACAAGTATCACAGTGACCTAGACAAGTGTCACAGTGACCTAGACAAGTGTCACAGTGATCTAGACAAGTGTCACAGTGATCTAGACAAGTGTCACAGTGACCTAGACAAGTGTCACAGTGATCTAGACAAGTGTCACAGTGACCTAGACAAGTGTCACTGGCCTCTGCTCTTCTCCCAGCTCACTCTTGTGCTTTAGTGATGACCTGAGTTTCTGGCTCATGGAATTCTCCACTCAGTTCCCACAATTCTGGCTCAGACACACACTGTCTCCATGTCCACTTCCTTAACTTTGCGGTCCAGGTAACAGGAATAACACTCTGAGCCCTGAACCAGTGCTGGTTGTTTCCTCCTTTCCTGGCACTGTACCTATGCTTATGCCTCAAAAAGATAAGACTATCTACCCATCCTCCCACTCAGCCCTTTAGTCCCCTCAGTTTCCTTCAGGTGCTTGCCCTGACCCTACCAGGCACCCTTCCTTCTTGTGAATTTTAATACCATTCATCTGAATTACTCCCCTACCTTTTTGTTGTTAATTGTTTTGCAATGCAAAATTTCAAGCATGTAAAAGTAGAAGAGGCATACCTGTGGATTATGGCATGAGTTCCTTTTCCTTCTCTAGGAAACTGAGGTAGGGGCATCACTTGAGTCCAGGAGTAGAAGGCTAGCCTAGGCAACTAAAAGGAACCCTGTATTTAAAAAATAATATATGAGATAGTATAATAAAACTTTATACCACTAAGGGTCATCTTGGGTAACTTTGTCTCATGAACGTCCCATCTTTCCAAGTAGATTATTTTGAAGTCAATAATTACATGAATATCATTTTATTTGCAAATATTTGACCCTCTATATATGTCTTCAATAAAAAATTGAAGTATTACATTTATAATCACATCTAAAAATTAACAACTAAGTACCAAGTTACTTTTTTTGTTTCATATTTCTTTGTTTAAATCAGTTCCACATACTGTAATTGCTTGAGACAAACTTAAGTCTCTTTGAGTCTATACATTCTTTCTATTCTCCTTTTCTTTTATTGCAAATTATTTGTTACAGAATCGATTGTTGTCCTGCTGACCTTCCTATAGGCTGGGATTTGCTGGTCACATCCACATTACTAAGATGGCTTTATCGTTATTGTTTCCCTTTCCCTTCTCTTATAAGGTTAGTAGCTAGACAGAAAGGACTGAACACATTCTGTAGGGGCTTTTGGTGGTACTGTCTCATGCTGAAGACACATTAGAAGACAGATAGGATTGTGGTCTAGTCTTTGCTGATGTCAGCAGTAAATGATGTTCTCTTATATCCATTGTATCCTTAGGGGCTGCAAACTTCATTAACATACTTGCCTTCCTGTTGGCCAGCTCTGATTGGTCCTCTGATCCTTCTATGCTCCAGTGCTATGCATTATTAGCTGATTACTGTACAAACACATTACAACAAAACCTACCTGATCCCAGATGCTACCTATTCTTTGCTCTTTTGGTTAGCAACATTTCCTAAGAATGCCCACAGTAGTAATTCTAAAACATTGTAACCATCCTTAAAATGCCAGTATCATCCACACCCCTCAAATCTCAATCTCAAAAGGTGACTTGATCTTTTAATTTTATAGACAAAACCAGAGACTTTGGGTATTAGCTTCAATCACTGAATTATAAGATGACTGTCATTTTTGTTCAGAATTACATATCCTTATCATTTTTCCTTAAAGGATTAATATCTCCTGCAGTCCTGCTATACTTCTTTGAGACTTAGACCTATGCATCATTACATTTTCTTTCATATGATATATATTGTGTTTTTTTTTTACTGTCATATTTCCTCTGTTCTCAGTTCCCAAGGACAAAGGCAGTGTTTTAACCACCTTTGCATCAACACACCTCACACATTTCCCAGCACACAGTTCCAGTTCTTGAGTGGAAAGCATTCATAACTATTGAGCTATTAGAAGAAGCTTAAACTGCATTCAATATACTCTCTAATGTAACAAGGTAGAGAGTTTTATCTTGAAACATTTCTACACATAAACCATTATGACACATCTGGAGATAGGTGTGTTTGAGGATGATGTGAAAGCGATTCCCACTCTCTCCTAGGATTAATGAAAGGGTAACTATGCATGGTCAGTGTGGAATCAGAGTGTTGTCTTCTGAAAAGATCCTCTGTCCTCACAGTAACTGAGAGGACAGTGATTTCCACTTACAGATTTTATTATTTTCCACACTGCTCCAAAGACCTGCTTTATCAGCAGCAATTCCTACAGCAACCAAGAGTATTTGCATTCTCCTCGGAGCCACACAGGATGGACAGATGTTTGGCATATCTTGGGAAGCCCTGCTTTGTGTTCATTGTTTCACTTAACTCAAGAGAGACCAGCACCTAATTTCCCCCAAACATTATAGTTTGAGTTCATATAATGTATATTCTTAGGTGAAAGAGAATCTTTAGATTCTGTCTGAATATTTTCCTTGTAGTCTGATAGCAAAGACCATCCTTTCTAGAATTAGAAAATATTCTGGCCAAAACCAAATCCATAAAAAGAAACTTATTTAAAACCCCACCCTTAACTTGCTCATAAACACAGCATATGAGAAAGAAAATGTGGGGGCTGGGGAGCTGGCTGAGTGAGTGAAACACTTGCTATGAGCACACGGAACTGAGTTAGGATCCCTAGGACCCATGAGAAAAGCCAGCGCTGGGGAAGCCAAGTCAGACAAATCCCTGGAACTTTCTGGCCAGCTAACCTAGCCAAACTGGGCAACCTGGGACCTGTGAGAGACCCTGTGTGGAAAATAAAGGGGATGCCTCCTGAGGAACAACACCTGAAGTTGATTCCTGGCTTTCACATGCACACACACACACACTCATACTTTGAACACACACACACACACACTCATGCACTCACACACCACCAAAACGTTGATGTATTTGTTCCATTAAAAGTAAACCTTTAAGAAGACCATGCCAACTAAAATAGTTTAAGCAATTTTTGCGGGTCTTTTGCTGCCATTTAGAGTTTTATGTATCACTGTTGAGTCTGTGAAATGATGGTTCTCAATCCTGAGGTCACAGTGGTGAGATTGTCTTTGGTAAGTTTTGTTCTTGACCGATGGGAATGACAAGGCTGAATTCTGCAGTGAGTCAAAGCGGTGCCTCAGAGTAGATCCTGGGTTGTCTCTACAAACAAGTCTTTCTCATTCATCACTTCCTGCTATGATTATTGTTTAGGATGGAAAGGAATGACATAGAGAAAGCTGTAAGAGACTTGTAAACCTCTCTCGGCCTCACTTAGGTGTCGACTAGTTCACCTGGAAAGACTGTTATAGATTATCAGATGCATTTATAAATGCTGTAACCCACACTGCACCAAGAGATCCATTTTAACACTCACTTTTCTGATAGTGAACACATACAAAAGTGTGTAGGGCATATATAATAAGAGATGATGGGTTCAGATACAAACATGGCATTGAACTTACATGTTTCGCCTATGTAAAGTCCTCCAATTGAAAATAACAAGAGCCAGAAATATGGATTATTTTCCATGGCAAGTATTCCTGACACAGTACATGCTCTTGGCATGACCTTTCTTGTGGAGGATGCTTTCCTTTGACGTGTTTAAAGCCATCTGGTAGGTCTTGTGTTCTCTCTTTCCTGTTGAATGATGCCAGTGCTTTCTCTCTTACACGTTCTTTTAGAAACTATCTTTACTTCAGGGTGCATCTCTGTAGTCTTGCCTCCATCCCGTGTCAGCCTCAGAAGCAAGCCAGGGAGATGGCTCGGTGGGTAGAAGTTCTTACCGCAAAGTCTGTTGGCCCAAGATTGATTCCTAGAACCCACAAGATAGAATGAGAGAACTGGTTACTGTAAGCTGTCTTCTGACCTCATGCATGCCACGGCTGTGTATTGTACATGTGTGCACACATTCGTGATAATGACATAAACACAGTTTTAAAAAGCGCATAAGTATACACACACCTTTAAAGACTCAGAGGTGCTATCATCTCATTGATCGCTTAGAGCTGCCATCTGTTTCTCTGCGTTGTTGTCTTCCTTTGGTTCAGATAAAATGAAAAAGAAATCCTTTTTGTTCTTTCTCGTAGGCAATGTATGTATTTTACTACTGCTTCCCAGACAGCGTCATGTCGTCTTTAGAAAACTGACTTGCAGGTTGCTAAAGCCTCCCCCATAACCAAATGCCACGACATTTCAAACCATCCATTCGCTCTTCCACATGTGAGCTCTTTCTTTGGTCATCTTGCCCTTCCCAGGGCTCTCTTCATTCACTCACCTCTCCTTCCCTTACCAGTTCCTCGTTTCATCTTCCTAAATGAGAACATCCCTAAGTTAATATACTCTTCTTTGGTTTTTAACATGAAGTATTTTGAATTTATTTTCATTGAAATTTTTTTCATACAACATACTTTGATCATTCTTTCCCCTCCCTCAACTCTGTACAGATCCTCTCCTTCCCACCCAACTTAATGCTCTCTCTCTCTCTCTCTCTCTCTCTCTCTCTCTTAAAAAACAAAAAAGACCCCACCCAAACAAAGCAAAACAGACAAAAAGCACACATTTAAAAATAAAAGCTAAAAGAACAAAAATAAAACTTGGAGTCCATTTTGTGTTGACCAACTCTTCCTGAGCCCCATGAGGCTTGCCCTTGAATATGGTTGATATTGAAGAATGTGTTTAACTGAAAAAAACTGATTTTTCCCTCTCCCAGCATCCATCAATGGCAAATAACTTCCTAGAATGCTATCTGGTTTGAACCTGTGCAGGTCCTGTGCATGATGTCCCTCTGAGTTCGTGCACAACCTTGGTGCAGCTGGAAAACACTGTCTCCTTGGCATCACCCAGCACCTCCGGACCTTACACTCTCTGCTTCCTCTTCTGCATAGACCCCTGAGGCTTGAGGAGAGGGATATAGTAACTACATCCCAGTCAGGGCTGAGCACTCTAGAGCCCCCACCCTCTGCATATTGTCCGGTTGTGAGTCTCTGTGTTTATTACCATCGACTGCAAGGAGAACATTGTTACGATGGATGCTCATCCTGTGCTCTCTCACCTGCAGACATGGCTTCTTCCGGAGACCCTTATGCCTATCAGATCTCTAAGAGTGATGCTCACAGTTGCTTGATTGACATTTCTTTCTTGGTATTTGTTTTCCTCACTTCAAACTTAAAATGCCTTTAACTAAATTGATCATTTTGTCTTCTTTATTCCTGGCATCATTCCTCAAGAATTCTAATTTTAAAAATCTTTGACTTCTCTGCCTTCCAGAAAACATGTCTATTCTTTTCTTTCCAATGAAGCAATCCTAGACATCATATACTGCTACTCTATCCCTCATTTGTGTACCCCTGACCTTCCAATCTCTTCTCAAGCTTTAATCATTATAATTAGATTTTTAATTAAGTCACCTTTGCCTCCCAAATAATCCAATTCAGTCTCTATTGTTAAGTAAAACACAATATATGAACCCCTTGGTTGGTCAGTCAAAGCCCATCACAATCCAACAGACATCTATCTTTCTGAATGACTTTACAAAGACCCACCAGTACAGATTTTCACTTTGCCACAGTCCCATCTCTCCCCTTCCCTGTAGACATCTACTTGTTCCTCAAGACTCATGCTACATTCTTCATATTGCTTGAAAGAAATCTTGTCCAGTCATTCTGAATAGAAGGGATACTTTTTCCTGTTAACTATCACATTTTAAATGTTGATTACTTTGAAATTATAATATTCTTGCATTCAGAGATGTGAATTCGTTTATGTCTAAAGTGTGCACACTCCACCTTCCAGGAAGCAGAAACAATGCTTTGTTCATCTGTACAATCTCTGTTGCACCTGGCTGTAATCTTTCTTTTGTTCTTTGCATCCTAACACTCACTTTCTGTTTGTCTGGTACCATAATATTACACCCTTTTAAGCACAATATTAATCCACCACTTATCATCATTATGTACCACTGCCCTTTCTGTATTTTACATTTTCATAATGTTTCCATATAAAATAGCCATTTCTATATGTGCATAAAGTTGTTAAAATAGGTTCTACTTCAAAATGAATATTCCACTTGTCTTGCGGAAAAATAGTAACCATCACTCTAAAGCCTTTAGCTGGACTCTCAGCTGTCACATAGGAAGTTGAAGTTGTAAAGCTTTCATAGTTACACGGTTCACCCTCCTTAGCTACAAGGAAAATCTCATGTTATATTAGTTTTAAATTATACATTACCAATTTGGGACGCTCGATATATTATACTGTTACCCTGGGCAATGAATACGAAGTTCTGTGCTTTGAAGACTTTTTGGACATAGTTACAGCAGTTAAGGTATCTTTTTGTGGTTAAGTGGTAGAAACTCATCTCAAACTAATTTAATAGAAGGGAGAATTCACGCCTTCATAAAACTGAGTGGGCGTGGCCTCATGTTCAGCTGACTCCCGAAGGCTGTCACACTCCCATTTCTCCTCTTCCCTGTAGAGTGACCTCATTTTCTCCCACAGAATGTGGGTCTTCTCCAAACCACCACGGAGAATGATCACTGCTACAGCTCGCACAATGCCTGTGGCTCCAAAGAGAGTTCGAATTGCTCTTCTTCAGGTCAAACCAGCACTATAGACTGGCCAGAGGGATGAGCTGCCTGGGTCAAATAACTGCAACTGCTCTATATGCAAGAAAGGAACAGAGAAGAGCTGATTGACAGCTTTAGAGCCACATAGCATTGAGTGAAGATACCCACAAGGACAGAGGGTACAATTATCAGAAATGGAAACACAAGATGGGTCAACAGTAGAAAAATCGAACTGCTTCCCTTTGCCCCATTTCAGCCTCTGCCTGTTCAGGACATACATTTCATTTTACCTCTCTTCATATTAAAAAAAATGCCTCAGGCAAAATAACGCTGTCAGCCCCCACTAAAAGTGACATTTAATCACAGTCATGTGAGTTCTGCTCCCAGTTGAGTCTAGAGTCTCACACAGACATGAACAAATCCTGTGTTTGGATGAGTATCTATGGTCCACACTCCATCAAGTCAGCTACACAACGAATTAAACAACTCCCCAGAATCAACAGAAAAAGAAAATCAAGGTAACAATAGTAAAATCGGCCATTCAGAAAAGGGGACAGTCGTTAGTGGAACAGAGTCTATGCCATGTGCTCACCTTGAGTTTGCCAGGCCAAGCAGTGAGCCCTTTGGCCAACAGGTACATCCAAGTTATGCTCCCTAAAGATCTCCATTTTCCAGAGGGAGATACTTTAGATGATACTGTGGACCTGTGATGGCTACTGGGTCCTGTCAATAAGCGTAGCACTTGGATGACAAGTTCATCTCTGCTAGGTTCACATCCATTCTGGCAATTTCTCCTCAAACTGCTGTATGCCATGAGCTTGGCTCTTAGGAGCGCTGAGACCTAGGAGCTAAGGCGAGCTGCAGGCCCTTACATTGAGCCTAGACCCTGCCTTTGCAGTTCCAGTCTTTAAGCCATAGCCTAAGGTCTGTTGACCCAAGTGACTCCATTCTTAGGTTTTCTTTAACAACTTGATCTGACCTTTGATCTTGGCAAGTATGGAAGGAAAAGCTGCTCTGTGATTCTTTACCTCTACTAGATTTGGGATTCTGCAGCAAGGAGTGATGTGAGTATATCTAGACTCAGTCTCCCATAACAGTTTACAAGTTCAGCCATCTTTACTGGCTGTGTAATCCTATTACGCAAGACATTGGCCTGTTCTGTGCTTTATTGTCCCTGTCTGTATAGAGGCTAGCTTACAGGATTGTTATGAGAATGAAATGAACTAATTCATATGGAAGACTTAGAACAGCGCCTGTCACAGGCTAAGTCCTGTGTGGCAGCCGTTTATCAGTTTGAACACTTACAGAAAGGATTTATATTTATCTTATGTGTTCGTTTGCTCACATGTGTGCACGTGTACCACATGCTTGCCTGAAGCCCTCATAGGGCAGAAGAGGGAGTTAGATCCCCTAGACCTGCAGTTACAGGTGGTTGTAAGCCAGCTGAGTACTGGGAACTGAAACCCAGATCTTCTGAAAGAGTCCAGCTCTGCTCCTGGCATTTTTGTCGTCTTCCAGGTTCTGGTCTTGGTCGTTCTCATCACCGGGCGTTTCTGCACCTGATGCTGACAAGGGTTTGCGTTCAGACTTCCTGTTTCCATGGGACCCTCTGGTCATCAGTGGGGAGACAGTGGCGGGAACTGACGTGAGGCTGATTGACAGCCAGGAGGCCAGTACCATCTATAAGAGAGACAGGCACACCCAGGAAGAGTAGATGCCGCAGAAAAGGGACTTGAGGAGGATGTTAGAGGCATTTCAAACGCTGCCTCATGCACTTCTCAACACTGCTTCCTGACACAGGTTTTGGGTTGAATCCTCCAAAATGCAGCATCTGAGAAAGGGATTTAAGAGTGCGTGACATCTGTGTGACTGAGTAGTAGCAAAAATTCCACGAAGGATTCCCAGGATCCCAAGACAAGGGACGAGAGTCAAGGAAAGATAAGAGCTCGGCGTCTGCATTTGCCCTGACCTATGGGTCACCTGTGGTTAAAAAAACAGAAAGAAAACACATAGCAGAGTTGCCCTTTAGCTAAAAGCAAAGATGTTCACTGGGACACTGTTTGGAGCTCTGTATTAGTCAGTCATTTGCCCATGAGGATAGGAATCTCAAAGGCAAGGGGTCCTCAAGGGTAGATATTCCCAAAGGGAACTTGTGCACTGCTTCTGTTGTTTGAGAACACAGGTCTGAAAAAAAAAAAAAAAGGCCCTTCACAGGCCTCCAATGACTTCTACTAATACCTTAACAGTGTTGAGAATGGTTAGTATTTATTGCATGCTTATTAAAAAAAAATGTTGGGATTCAAAAGATAAAGATCAGAAAAACAAACAAAGCAGCCAACCACTACAGAGACCTTTTACCTCTACCAAATCTTCAGACCCAAAGGGCGAGATCCTCTCTCCACAAATCCTCAGACTCCACACTCAGTGAGTTCCTGTCTCTTCTCCTTTATATTCCTCTCTCCACCCAGTCACGTCACTCCTGTCTGCACCTCCCTAGTGATGGTATTAAAGATGTGTAGCTCCTAAACACTGGGGTTAAAGGTATGAGCCACCACCACCTGGATCTGTTTCTGGATTGATCTTGTGTGGCCCAGGGTAGCCTTGAACTCACAAAGATCCTGAGTCCTGGAATTAAAGGTGTGTGCCACCACTTCCTCACCTCTAGTGGCTTAGCTTTGCATTCTCATCTCCAGGCAAGCTTTATTGATTAAATACAATGAAATGTCACTGTAGGTACCTATCAAATACGTATTGCACTGGTTCTGAAAACCTGCTGCAGTTGTTACTGCATTCTGACACCACTTTATCTCTGCCTTTTGAAAACCTGCTGCAGTTGTTGCTGCATTCTGTATTGCACTGGTTCTGAAAACCTGCTGCAGTTGTTACTGCATTCTGTATTGCACTGGTTCTGAAAACCTGCTGCAGTTGTTACTGCATTCTGTATTGCACTGGTTCTGAAAACCTGCTGCAGTTGTTACTGCATTCTGTATTGCACTGGTTCTGAAAACCTGCTGCAGTTGTTGCTGCATTCTGTATTGCACTGGTTCTGAAAACCTGCTGCAGTTGTTGCTGCATTCTGACACCGCTTTATCTCTGCCTTTTGCACACAGTGCATTTGGTGCCGAGAAGAAAGAGTCTGTAAAAAGTACTGTTTCCCATATTCCGACTGCAAATTCAACTCCATATTCTGGGCGAACTGTAGAGGTAAGTGGTCCTCATTTCAATTTTTGTAACTTCATTGCATCTGACTTGCAAATAGTAGAGATTTGCTGCATTTAATGGATTCAAAATGATTGCATTTGCATTAGTAAAATTCTCTAGTCCAGGGCTATTCTTCAGTGTGGCCACCTCATGTTCCAAGTGGAATCAATTCAAAGTGAGTCAGATGGGACCCTTGCCGTAATACTTGACAGTTTAGATTTCATTTGTAAAAATCTCTGTTGTAGGATGTTCATAACCTAGTTAAGGGATGTTTGTGTTGTGATGTTATAGAAACTCTTGACTGTGTGTGTGTGTGAGTGTGTGGTGCTCATGTGTGATTGTATGTATCTGTATGTACGTACATATGTACATGTTAGTACCGAAATGCAGATGTTCTGAGCCAAGTGGTTTTGCTGTAACATACTTCCTCAGCGAATGGAGTCTGTATTGAGAACTACCATTAAGAATGGTGACTCCTTAAGATAGCAAATCTCATTTACCAAAAAGAATCTTTATATTTGTAATGTCAAATTTGGACATGCTATATGGTAGTTACAAAGCAGGAAAAAAAAGTACTAATATTTTTCAATGAAATTTCTAGAAAAGCTAAAACAGGTGGTTTTCCAAGTGAGCATGACTCTGGTAAGAAAAGCCCATCTATCAATGAGTTGTCTGGTATTTTTCTTAACTGAAGTGAAAATATATAATTCTGCCTAAATCTCTGCTTGTTTCAGGTTCTATAGGTCTTTTAAATTGTCTGTATTTGGACCTTATAAAGAAAAATACTTTGCATTCAATAGGAACAGAAACTCTGATCTCCTATTTTGTGTTTTCCCTTCTAGTTCATTTCACTGCATCCCAGGCTAATAAGCTGTGTAGTCTGAAGGACGGGAAAGTTCACCAGAGTAGAAATCTGCTTTCCCAGCCAGTGTGGGCTGTCTCTGATAACAAAACACTGGTGCTTATACAAAACAAAAACAAAATCCAACCCACCCCCTGGTGTCTACAGGCACCTTCACAGAACCTGCACTCTAGGCTTTACTATCTTACCTGTTACCTTCACAGAACCTGCACTCTAGGCTTTCCTATCTTACCTGTTACCTTCACAGAACCGGCAGTCTAGGCAATGACTATCTTACCTGTTGAGAAAGTACCAGAAATGAAACAGAGACCAAATCCAGGGGAAACGGTGCAGTAGGCTGCTAAGCTCTTTACAAAGTGGGTTTTCAGCAGTGACTGTTGTATTAGTGGTGGCCTTAGAACACGCAGTGCATGCTCTTGTAGCCTCATTCCAACAAAGATCTGAGAATGTATGTCCAAGAATTCAGATTGCATGATATTAGAAGAGTTAAAAACATAAGAATTTTTTGATCTGTTATTAAAATATGTCTCTTTTCATCAATTTCAGTTGACCTGTTTGGAATCATGATGCTGATACTGGTTGCATTATTAGCAGTAGGATTCTTGTGGTATTGCCTCGCCTACCACTTATACATGCAGGAGTATGTCATTTTACCCTTCCTAAGAATCCACTTTGGGATGATAGCACTGAAAAAAATATTAAGATATTTAACAGGAAGTGTTTAGCTTAATACTTAATGAAAATATTAAAAGGTACATACACTGTTATAAGATAAAAAGAAAGACTAACCAAGTTTCCTGTCCCACCTCCACCTCCAGCATGCCTTTGCTGAAGCCAGCATGCCTTTGCTGAAGCCATCCTGCAGTTTGGCTGTTTGTGGTCCTGCTGATTACCTTCATGTCGCTGAATTAGATGGTTGAATGCTTCATACTGCACTAATGTCACACACTATTACACTTAGCGTCCCATCTGGAAAACTGAATATTTCATCTTGTGCTGTCCCGATAATCTTGTTGTTATTATTTTGCTATTTTACGTGTTATTTTGAGATTTTTCGTTGGTTTTAGTAACCTAAAGGTTACTAGTATTTATATACTTTTAGAATTTACTTAGTCCATTTAATCCTCTGTTTTTATATCTGAGTCTTTTATTAAGATAAGAAAATTTGACGGCCAGGAGTGGTAATGTTCTCCCTTAATCTTTTATTGTTGTTTCTCAAGGAAGAGATTCTCTGTAGCCCTGGCTGTCCTGGAGCTAGCTCTGTAGACCAGGCTGGCCTCTACCTCCCAAATGCTGGGATTAAAAGTGTGCGCTACCAAGCCCCGCAGCCCTCCTTTGATCTTAGTACTGAAGAAGACAGGCAGGGCTTCTCTGAATTTGAATCCAGCCTGGCCTACATTGTTAGACCTTGTCTCGAAAAAATATTTTTTTGATTCGCCATATTTCTTATCATTTATCCTCTCTTCCCTTGAGCCCCCAGTTCTGTGAGCTTTCACACTCATTTGACTTTATGTAGTAGTTACTTTCCATTTCACGACTGTAATTCCACCTCAAAATGCTCACATTTCAAGTCTGAAATTCTTAACTATTCAAGAGACTGAGTAAATATAGTGTGCAAACTCAAAATGGAAGAGCAACTACAGTTCTACAGCACTAATCCACATTGCTTAAGGGAGAAGCATCAATGTCGAAGCCAACGGAATTCTCTTTCTTAAATTTTCTTTCTTAAAATTACACTCTATCTTAAAACCACACCTTGCTTCACATATGTACTGTATCTTTCTTAGTTTGCCCCTGTTTTTCTGGAACTTTTACTTTTTTCCCTTGGAGTTTTAAGACAGCTTCACTATTTCTTGTCATTCAAACATGGAGCCAGGCATGGTGCCAACACACCATTGATCCCGGCACTTGGGAGGTGCAGGTGAATTAGTGTATTAGGGTCGGCCTAAACTACAGAGCAAGCTCCAAGATAGCCAGGACTATAGAGAGAGACCCTATCTCAAGAAACCAACCAACAAACAAAAAAGTATCTTTATTCTAATAATAATAATATTTATTCTAATAATAATCGCTTATCTTTATATTTGACAAAATATTTTTCCTATAGTTATTCTTCTGAAACTCTTCTGAGTGAGTTTTTAATTAAGTTGGCATACACAATAATAATTCTCCTATGACATTTTTCATAAGTATATGTTGTTATACTTTGTCCTTACTCTCTCCGCCCCCACTGTCTTCCTCTATTTCCCTTACCTGGCTCTTTCTTCCCCTCCCCCACCCATCCAATAGGCCTCCACTGTGTTTACAAGAACATTCTGTTCTAATTCACAAAAATTAGTTTCTTTTCATAACTAAAGTAGAATATTTTGGTTCCCTGTCTTCCTCTGTTTTGAGTCTTTTCCTTTTGTTTCTTCTCCTGGAGAATAGAGTATCTTTTTTCAAAGTGGCTTTGCAGAGTTGGAAAAGAGTCATACAGTTCATAGTTCCTTTCCAGTTTCTCTTTCTCCACTCTTTTATAACTTGGCATTTTTTGTCAGGTTATATGCCTTTTATAAGGTAAGATAGGTAGATAAGACAGGTAGAAACAAAAATAGATGCATACAAATAGGCTTATCTGCAGGTAAAGTGTTTTATAAATGTCTATGTATGTATGTATATAATATAGATACATATATTTAAAAAAGGTTGCCCAAAATACAGTTTGTTTGTTCAGCACCTCTATTTTGTCCAGGAAATTATGTTTTCCTGATATCAGGGTTTGTGTCCTTTCCTTATTAACACATAACACTTTGTCAGTCCAAGACAGAGTAAGATAGCCATATCCCTTTCCTCTCAAGCAGCAAAAGAATAAGGGTGCGGAGAAGTAATGGGACGCAGCATGTGCATGGCAAGAGGCTCCTTTTGTATTTTCTTTAAACAATTATGGTGTATTGTATCATTACTTTTTTGTGTAGTGCTTATGAACAAAATAACAGATGACAGGCATAGGAGCAGAGGCCATAGCAAGCACCCATTGCTGAAGCTTCTTTTATTTCCATTTTAAAAAGTGATCTGGAAATACGATATAACAACTGATCTGGTTCTGGTTTAACTTTGCTCTCCATCTCCATTTTAAATTTCTTTTACAGACATTCTCTACCTTTGCTCCTTGAGTTGGCAGAGCATTCATGACAGACAGTATTCTATAAAGAAGAAGTTGTTCTTGAGAACCCAGTCATCCCAGCCGGGTTCTCAGGCGATCGGCTCGGCAGCAGGGCGCCTGGGAACCCAGTCATCCCAGCCTGGTTCTCAGGCGAAGCAGCTCGGCAGCAGGGCGCCTGCCTTGCATGCAGAGGACCCTGTGCTCAAGTCAAAGCACTGAACAGAGGTTCTAACAGAAGCATCAGTCTTTACCTCAAAAACGCTTGCTTCATTTGATATAATTTTGTTAGCATATAAAAATTAAAGCACTTTCGTTGGGTGGTGGTGGCACACGCCTTTAATCTCATCACTTAGGAGGCAGAGTCAGGCCGATCTCAGTGAGTTCGAGGCCACCCTGGTCTACAAAGTGAGTTCTGGGACAATTAGGACTGTTACACAGAGAAACCCTGTCTTGAATTAAAAAAAAAAATGTTATGTGGTGGTGGCGCACGCCTTTAATCCCAGCACTCGGGAGGCAGAGACAGGTGCATCTCTGTGAGTTCAAGGCCAGCTTGGTTTACAGAGCGAGTTCCAGGACAGGCTCCAAAGCTACAGGAAAACCCTGTCTCAAAGAATAAAACAAAACAAAAAAAGTAAAGCACTTTAAAGTTTTAAATGTTACCAACACATAGATATTTGATATACTCGTTTTCTCAAATGCTTCTGTTCTTTATCAAAGTAATTATTATTTGATACGCACTAAGTATCCATGTCACTAGAGATATTGTGAGAGAAAGACCAATACTTTGCCTTCATGTGGGACAGAGAGGAGTAAAGAAGCAATTGTTGGTTTTATTGTTAATTGATTTTTATGTGATATTCCATTTAATTCAGTTGTATTTTTCTTAAAATGCACTGGTTCTCCTGATGAGTAGATAAGAGAATATTTCATGTTAAGAAAGCAACTCTAACTATACTCTATACCTTGAATTAAGATAATTTCAACTGTAACCAATCTTAAACTTTAAATTCACCACCATTTTGAACAGGCGGCAGGCCTTTTATTACACAAGAAATGGACCAGTTCCTCGTTCCCACGACTGGAATGCTACCGGCAAGTGCTTTCTTCCGTTTGATAGGCTACCCCAGACTTTTTCAGTGGCTGACAGCCAGAAGTCAGGCTCTTACTGTGGGCCTACAGAGTCAAAGTCCATGTGGGAAACGTTGACAACAGATGTCATTATCCTCATTTTAAAAAACACATTAATAATTCAATAGTTAGACTAGGATTAGAAAATAGTAACGGAAATGACAATCGGAGTCCTGGCAGGGGAGTGTTAAAAATTTTAAACTATTTGGGGATTTAATTACTTCCCCTTTTCCCTTCCTTACCACTTAACTAAGGAAACCCAAGGAGACCTTTGTCTTCAGGAATTCTTGTGGATTTCCCCTTCATCTCACCCAGTCCTCCAGGTTACCCAATGTACAACACTTTTCTGGGTTCTTCAAACTTCCCTTAGTTACTCCCTCACTTGTGGCTTCCTCTGGCTGATCACCTTCATTTACACAAGGCAGAGAATAAACAGGCTTCAGGTCTGAGGAGTAGGAAAACATGGAGTTTATACAATGTTATTTAACAAAGCGGGTGGGAGAAAGAGCAGTCCTGGCCCACACTGAGTTCTTAGAAATGTATCTGGATGATTTCCTGGCTTAGGGAGTCACTGATGGCCACTGATTTTCTGTCACTGAGGACAACGAGTCTTGTATTTTCCTCAAACATTTGGCCTTTTTCCTCTTTGTCAAATTCCCACCCAGGCTAATGCTACCTTATGTTCCTTGACTCCTAAATATTCAATAGCAGTAGTATTAAGATCACATTAGTGTGTTCATGGCATCCATGGACATTTTATAGTTGATGTATTTAAAGATTAAAACTGTAATGCTGTTATTGGATTTTGTTAAAAGTCTTTGAGAAGGTAAATTTATTTCCTTTTCCATAGCATATTATGGATAAATAACTGAAAAGACAGATCTTTCGCAGAGAGAAGGTGAGCGTTCTTCAATGGTAAGCTTCTCAGAAATACTGCAGAGAATTTCTTTACCCTGCCCCATTTGTATGAAACAGCTTTTCAGGAATACATCATTAGAATTATTGAGAAAGGAACACTGAATCTGTGAATTCCATAGACAAATTTCAGTCCCCGGATTGAAGGGCATTAACCGAAGGCAAGGGAAGATGGAGCTGTGCGAGTCTCTTTTTATATTTGTTGACAAATTTAAAGGAAAGACAATAAACTCTACTGAGGAAAAACAAAGCATTGATCTAGCAATGGTGGAAGCAGGATTGGAAGGAGGAGGAAGTAGGGAGGTAGAGAGGCCAGGGCCAGGGCAACAGGAAAACAGGAGAGCTGCAAGAGAACAGCCCTGTGGGGCGCTTCCTGAAAGAGGCCCAAAGGCCTGCTGGATTTTAGTAGAGGTGTTGGCAGGAGTCCCGCTTGTAAGGGGCAGACAGAAACAGTCTTGGGCAGAGGGAAGAATCGAACTGACAGAGACGCTGGAGAGAGAGCACAGCAAACGTAGAAGGAGCTCTAGAACCAGCAAGGCCTTTGGGGACTGACCCATGGAGAGACAGCAGTGTCAATCATTAGATGCAGGATGCAAAACACAAATGAGGTCAGTTTGCAAAAAGGACCTGGCATCTGGAAGAATGAATGCCTTGTCCCTGGAGAAGGAAGAAACAGGAGTGATGGTGCCGTGGTCCGCACCACAGCAGCTGGCATTGATCTAGGCCAGTGGTCCTCATCCCATAGGTCGCTACCCCTTTCCAGGGTTGCCAAGGACCATGAGAAAACACAGACATTTACACTACGATTCATAACAGTAGCAAAATTACAGTTATGAAGCAGCAACAAAAATAATTTTGTGGTTGGGGGTCACCACAACGTAAGGAACTGTGCTGAAGGGTCGCAGCATTAGGAAGGGTGAGGACCGCTGGTCTAGGGGAGTATGGAGGACAATGGCTCTGGGTGATGGCTGTGCTTTTGTGCCATCCATTAAGACATACTCTTCCTTCCCCCTTTTAGTATTTTCTTTAAAGCCTAAGTGGGCTGACTGGTTTCATATCAGCTTGGCACAAGCTAGAGTCACTGGAGAGGAGGGACTCTCAATTGAGAAAATGCCCCATAAGATCTATTTTCTTAATTGGTGATGGACGGGGGAGGGCCCAGTGCATTGTGGGTGGGCCACCCTGGGCTGGTGGCTGAGCAAGCCAAGGGAAGCAAGCCAGTGTACTCCTCCATTACCTGTGGTTAAGCACCTACCTCCAGGTTCCTGCCCTGCTTGAGTTCCTGTCCTGACTTCCTTCAGTGATGAACAGTGCTGTGGAAGTGTAAGCTGAATAAACCCTTTCTTCCCAAGTTGCTTTGGTCATGGTGTTTCGTCACAGTATAGAAACCCTAGCTAAGACACCAAGTAAAGCTCTAAATTTCTTCCAATTATGTTTTTTTTGTCATTATTGAGTTGATTTTTCTTTGAATTGATTCCATGCAAAAACTGGGCCACATTTGACCTTTTTAATATTCAAGTTTAATAAATTTTAGAACAGAGTTAATTGTGATAGTTACTAAAAGGTAAATACACACCAATATAAGATGGGAGATTTACCAGGAAGC
Source organism: Ondatra zibethicus (assembly GCA_004026605.1). Taxonomy (NCBI): domain Eukaryota; kingdom Metazoa; phylum Chordata; class Mammalia; order Rodentia; family Cricetidae; genus Ondatra; species Ondatra zibethicus. Next base: position 39,692 of record PVIU01013109.1, on the reverse strand, counting down.
AAAAATTTTCAACTGGGATATTTTGGGAAAATATTGAAAGCAGATGTGATGGCTCAGAATGGAGAACAGAAGATGAAGCCCAGAAGATGTAGTTTTCACCTAGAAAAATAAGGGAGAATTTTTGCAAACTTTGCATCTGTCTTTGGGAGCTTTCTGATCCTGACACATCTGCATTGCTCTTGTAGTGAGATAGCACCCACATACAATTCAGAGATGGATATAAGTGTCTGTGTTCCAACCAAGTGCATGGTTTTGGTGCATGAGCCATAATTTGTGGACACATTGTTCAGATGATCAAAAATGATCATTTAAATGTAATCTTATAACAATATTTTTACTTAAAAGTAGAATTAAAGAGAAACTTTTCCAGTCCTTGGCTAAACGGATAGATAAACAGATGCTATGAGATTATACACTGAGTATGCCTAAGCCTAATGAACAAGTTGTGATTGAAAATCATGAAGAGACCCAAGCTATTGTTTGCTCTGGTAGTTGGTACCAGTTAAAGACACAAGGGTGAGTGGCAGAATGGCAATAACTTCGTTAACAGGGCTCTGTATATTAGATTAGTATTGTCTGAAATGCTAGCATCACGGTTAGTTGTGATGAAATGGTTTGCCCTTCCTTCACTCACCAGCATTCTTCCTCCATGTGCATGTTAATTACCCATTTGTAATGCATCACAGGCTGGCTCTACTCTCTCTGGAAACTAGGACTGTCATAACCAGCAGTGCGATTTTTGGAGTAATTTATTTGGAATTCTTTTGTATACACACACACACACACACACTCTCTCTCTCTCTCTCTCTCTCTCTCTCTCTCTCTCTCTTAAAAAGCAGTAGGACTTATCTAATCAAGCAATAGACACTGGCAAAATTGAATAGCAGTTTTGTTCAAGTCATGTCAGGTAAAATGATGTGTTTTTAAAGGACTTTTTCATTGCCTCAGTAGCTCCTTATATGTCAGTTCTGAAATTATATTCTTATACTAAATTAAAATCTGGTGGTTAGTTCTGATTCTGTATCTTTCTTTCTCCCCTCTGTTCTTTGGGGGATCAGACTGGTACCTACTTATTTCTGTGGGTTGCATTTTATCCTTACTCTTCCAAGTCATTTGAATACAATAGAGTATAAAATAAACTTAATGATTTAATGAAGTTAATAATGATAAACATTAACTACAAATCCCTCATATGTTCTTGATCAATTGTTTATATAATAACTTATTTATATAAACATTAATGTTAAAGCTTATTTTCATGTAAAAATCCCTTCAAATTCTTTTCTTTTTTGAAAGAGATTTTGGATTTATTTTTATTTATTTATATATTTAGTGTGTGTGTGTGCATGTGTGTATGTGTCTGTGTGTGCTGGTGTTGGAAACCACTTGGTTCTCTGCAAGAGCAATAAGCATTCTTAACCTCTGAACCATCTCTCCAGGCCCGCATCAAATTCTTGTGAGAAACAGCAACTGGCCACATTATTTATATTGAAATAATTGGAATCACTTCTTATTTTATTCCATATAAAGACCAAAGTTAATAAAATATTAGATAGGAATAAATTTTTATATAAATGTAAATATTACTCTTGTAGAAACAGCTCCTAAGTGAATGAAATAAAATTACATAGGCAGAATTTATGAATAACTATGAAGGAATGGCTTTTTTCCAAGTGACAAGTGCTGTCTGAGGGAGGGGTGAGGGGTGGATGGCGCAGCTCTAGAATCAGGTTTCTAAGTGTTACATGGAATTTACTGATTCTGACACATCTAAGACAATTGTTCTGATTGCTGGATCTTGAGTTCTTACCTGCAGTGAAGGTAGAAGAACAACTTGAAAGAAATACCAGCGGCAGGACCTCCCCGAGTCTGCGTCCTCAGTAGCCTGCTTCTTGCTGGGGATAGTGGCGGTCTCCTCTCAAATGCCCCGGTTGGTGTGGAAGTCATAATCCTGGCGCGTGTACTACTTCTGGATGGTGACCCAAACTGTTTTCTTTACATTCTCCCGCCCGTGTTGGCAGTCCTGGTGAAAAAGACAAAAGAATGAAATTTTTACATTGAAGTTGTGGTAACAGAACGAAGTCAGAGCTCCAATGAGGAACTAGAGCGGTGGGGCTGGAACTGGTGATGTTTGGTCTGCGGCCCTAAGTGAGGAAACAGTGCGCGAAGCCAGGAATGCTTGCGGACTGCAGGGAGAACAGAGGTTGGGAGAGTGTGGTTCAGGCTACAATCTACAAGCGCAGAGAGAGGCTTTGGAGCTCTCTGAGGGCCTGGGAGGGGGGATCCTAGAGTGAGTGAGGACAGTGCTGAAGAGCAAGAAGTGGATAGCACAGGCAAAAGCTGTTAATACACCCTTTTCTATAAACTGCAATAATGCTTTTAAACTATTAGTGTTTCAGGCTACTAAGAAGCACTTTGCCAAATAATAGGTTCTACAGCAGCTGAAAATAGACTGTAGTTTCTCCCAGAGTGTCTTGAGTTACAGGATACATTCTGTGTACTAAAAGAATGGTCAGTCATACACAATAAATGTTTTATCTTAAAAGACATTGGTTCCATGAAGCATTGGGCAGACAGTAAAGGATTTTAAGCAGTGCCTAGGCTCTATGGGAAAGAATACTGTGATCTGGTATCATCTGCCCAGGAGTGGTATAAAAGGGAACCCTCCACCAATCACGCCCCTCCACCCTTTGATGCTTCCCAAGGCACTGTTAGCACTCCACAGTTGGATGATTATTAGAGAAACGGAGAGATGAAGACAGGCAGCGACCCAGGGAGACAGAGGGAGAACAGCAGACAAGTCTCCCTAATTTTGCAGCAGCGAAGTTTTCCAGGGCTCGTTTCTCATAAACAGGGTGATGGCAAGCTTCCTAAAGTACCGGGGAAAACCGTGGTGTCTGGCTGGGTAAACACAGGAAAACTGTGCACACTGAGGTCCTTTCTGAATCTCTCTCTCTCTCTCTCTCTCTCTCTCTCTCTCTCTCTCTCTCTCTGTGTGTGGCTTTAGTTATTTCCAAAGTGAGGGAAATGCTCTACAGGAAGATGGTAGGGATGTTGAAGGAGAAACTAAGGTAACTGCTTCCTACTGAAAGAGGAAGAGAAGTGTTTCTTCAGCTCAAGAGATTTCATTACAATCAACCACAGGCAGGGGCCAGAGCAAAGCGAAAGCAGAGTGAGAAGATTTGCTGAGGGAATAGGTTCAGAAGGAGATGAGTTATAAATAAGTATGTGCAGCTTTTATTTTTTATTTTATTTCCATTTATCATAGAATATATCTTTTAGCATCAACATTTTTGCGTAAATACTTTTGAATTAAATAACTATTGAAACTAATTGAGTCTACCCTTTAATGGCAGAGCCATCTTTCCAGTCCTGAAGTTAATTTTTATTTTAAACACTCTGTGTGTGTGTTTGTGTGTGCTGTATGAACATGAGTGCACAGGTGTGCTTGGGTGCACTTGCCTGTGTGTGATATGTGGAGGTCAATGTTGGGTGTTGTAGTAGGAGGCCGCTTGTTTGTTTCCCGGCTGCCCAGACTCCCAAAATAATCACACAGAAACTATATTATTTAAATCACTGCTTGGCCCATTAGCTCTAACTTCTTATTGGCTAACTCTTACATCTTAATTTAACCCATTTCTATTAATCTGTGCATCACCATGAGGTCGTGGCCTACCAGCAAAGTTTCAGCACATCCATGTCCAGTGGCGACTCCATGGCTTCTCCCTGACTCGGCTTCCTTTTTCCCAGCATTCAGTTTAGTTTTCCTCACCTACCTAAGTTTCTTTATTCATTAATGGTAATCACAATATACAGAGGGGACTCCCACATCAGCTGCGTGACTTCCTCTGTTGTTTACCACATTAGTTTTGAGACAGGGTTTCCCAGTGAACCTGGAGCTCACCATTTCGGCTGGAGTAGTTGGCCTTTGGAGCCTTGAGTACCTGCCTAGCTCCATGCCCCTCCACCACCAGCACTGGGCTTGGATGTCTGTCACTGTTTATGTGGCTGCTGGGAATTCTAAGCCGGTTCTTCATGCATGCACAGCAAGCAATATAACCAGCCGAGCCATCTCCGTAGCCCCAGTAATTTTTTTTTTAAATAATTTTGTTTTGTGGAATTTGGGAGCTGTAAACTTTTGTATTTACTCCGCTGCAGCAGTGTACAGCAGTCATCATCTCTGCACTGGATATAAGCCCCTTGCAGGCTAGGGTTGTGCTCTATCTCCATTGGCCTGGCCTCTCTGTGTCTCCTTAGCTGCTTTTTTCTCCTGCCTGCTGACATTGTCAGAATTCTCTTTCACAGCGTTGCTTATGACAATGTAGGATTTTGGTTGTGCCTGTCATCAGAAAACCTGAAATCGTTGAGGTAGTCACCAGAAGCAGACAATAAACCAGTAGTATTACTAGAAAAAGGGCTGACAGTAACCATCACAATAATCTTCAAACCTTAATTCAATTTTATTCATTTTTCTTTCTTTTTTTTTAAAATTTCTTGTTCTCTTTTAGTATTTCTTCCTCTGTAGGTTTGTTCTCACTATTTACTTTCTGATAAAGGGCCCTTACAATGGTTCTTGGTGTTCATTCATTTAAAACTCCAATCTTTTTTCCCTCAAAGTTTAACTCAATTTTCATCTTCATACAGTGATCCTGGCCTCCCTGAAACATACATACATACATACATACATACATACATACATACCCTAACCCTAACCTTAACCCCTAACCTAACCCATGTACATATGTGTGTAAGTATGTATGTGTGTATTTTTTTCCTCTTGAATACCCAGCTCATGTTATTGTCTCCTCTCTCCTCGTAATTACTGTAAGGCAGATACTGCACTTTACCCTGTGGAGTGTGGAATCCTCACAGTTTGTGATGTCTTGGACATATTATTAACCTTTCTATATCTCTGTTCCCTTGCCTGTGAGATCGGGATTAGGATAGTTCTATGTCCACATAGTTGAGGTGGTAGTCTGGTAACACGCGAAGCACTGATAACTACCGTGCACACCAGAGGCTCAGAGCACACAACAGCCGAGACACTGCAGCTCACAGACCCTGGCCTGTAGGCTCTGCATATCGATTGGATTGACAATGAGAAAACTGAGTAGATAGTGAGTTTCTTTTGCTGTGGAATTGATAAGAATAAAGGAGCTGGAGTGGGCTAGATCAGAGTGGAAGGGAACTGATTGAATATTTTATTGATTTTTTTTTCTGTATGTCAAGCACTGGGAATACAACTTAGACAAGACAGGCAGAGGTCTCTACCCGTAGGGAGCAGATATTTTCTAGTGTGGCTACAAAAAGAGTAAGGTGCAAAGAAAAATACCTGAAAACTGCGTCACCACTGGAAGATGAAAAGGGACAGAAACCAGGTACTCAGGGAAGGTGGCCTAGTTGGGATCAGTAGGAAGGCATCCCCGAAGGGATGGGGCTTAATCAAAGCCCCAAATACCACACCCCTTGCATTTCCTCACATGTACAGAGTCTAGACCTTTGAAAAGGTATCAGAGTAGAAATGGGAACTGTTCTTGGGGAACAGTGGGAGAGAGGAGAGGACAAAGAATGGGGAAAATGTGATCAGAGGGTGTTGTATATGTGTATGAAAAAAATCTCATAACTAAATATACTGTTATATGTAAATGACAATAAAAATACCCTTAACTATGATATGAGAGTCATCCAGGAGGGGAGTTGGGAAGGGTGTAACAGACAATGTGGTTCTCAAGAGAGGATGCCTAGAGGGTGTGTATCCCAGATAGACAGCCATCTGAAGGTGTTGGGGTTTACAGGTCACTACCAGAAGCAAAGGTGTGTTCTTCATCTGGATTACCTTGCCCCATCTTCTTCCTGCCTCAACTTGATGTGTCATGCTTTGTTCAAGTCAATGGGAGGCCTCCCCCTTTCTGAGTGGAGACTGAGGAGGGTGGATGGGGAAAGGGGTAGATGGGAGGCAGGAAGGGGCGAAGTGAAGGGGAGGGCACTGGAGGAGAGGAGGGAGGAGAAAATGTGGCCAGTATATAAAATAAATTAAAAAGCGTTAATTAAATAATAATAAAAAACAAAGGTGGCCCTACACATAACAGGGGGAGTGATTTTTTTTTTCAGCTGTACTTGCACTGAGGATTTGGAAGCAGACATTTCAGGTGGAAAAGCAAAGTTATAGGGGTTGTGGTTTAGAGCAGTGTCAGGGAGCTGAGGAATGGGTTGATGGAGCTGAGGAGCTGCACCAGGAATGGGAGACACTGTGCTCAGTGGCTGCCATGGCTGCTTCACTGTTGCCTGCCCATTCTTTAATTTTCTCACCGCATCCACTCAGAGTAGAAGGTTTCTCTTCTGCCACGTTAAGCTTTTCTCCAGAATCTTTATAGTGGGTGTGCACTCAGACTTCAGTGCGGGCTTGGGAAACGCCATCCTCATGATCGCTCAGCTTGTTCCCTTTCCTGTCAGCAGAAGGAAAACAAATCATTTATGTTCACTTGGGTAGTTGTAGAACCTTCCATTCTCAATTCACTTCAGGGTGAAGGACTAATTTGAGTTTATAATCATTGTGACCACATACAAGCTTCTCAAGTAATGACCTCTGGCTTGGAAAATATTGCCTTTCTACAAATACTACAAGTGATATGTTGCCTTGAACTTTTAAGACTTCTAGTCAGAACATGCAGTGTAAGAGTTAACATCCAGTAATTACCATATCCTTTTTCTTTCAGGCTTCCATTGGGATTTTAATGATGTCTACGGACTCTTTGAGATTGATTGAACATCAAAATTCCTTTAAGTTAAAAGTTTTTAATTCTATTGAACATTTTTGTAGAGTATTTTATTACTTAGACTTGTCTACTAATTTGAGATTGTAGGGTTGAAAGAGATTTTGTTATTAGTTAAGTTTTGGGTTTTCGGGCTGGAGAGATGGCTCAGTGGTTAAGAGCACTGGCTGCTCTTCCAGACGTCCTGAGTTCAATTCCCAGCAACGACATGGTGGCTCACAGCCATCTATAATGAGATCTGGTGCCCTCCTCTGGCCTGCAGGCACACATGGAAGGAATGTTGTATACATAATAAACAAATAAATCTTTAAAAAAAAGATTTGTGTTTTCTTTTTCATTTGTTTTTAAATTTTGAGTAATATTCATCCTAACTAGTTTGATAATCTTTTTACTCTTGTTTTTGGACACAAAGTGTTATAGATATTACATATTCATGCATTTGACACATCAATTTCCATACTCAGCTTTATTGGCTTACCTTATGATCATGTCAGATACTATTTTCACATTGTGGTAATGACAATAAATATTTTATTCCTAATTTTGTTCACATTCATTTTTATAAAAGAGCTCTATTATTCAAAGTTTCCCTCCAGTATTAAATTTGAAATGATTAATATTATTAGAATTTGATGAAATTTTGATCAAATCAATGATAGGTTTTAAAAAAATGTACATATTTCTTTTTCCAAAATATAAAATATGAAGGCTCCTACTGTTCAGCATATTAGATGATTTTAATAATAAAAACAAACCACATTAGTGTCAATGCTAAATAGTTTCTTCATTAACATTTGATAATAATCAGTTAAATCTATTCACAATTGTTTTATGAACTGTTCCCCATTGGCTGGTGATGTATTAGCTCTGGTAGTATTTGACATGATGGTTTCCAGGAAATGCACTGAGTTTTGTAAAGTAACAGTTGAATGAGCAACTTCCCTGAATCCTCCCCTGAATCCCACTGGGCAGAGAACCTGAGATGTAGCTGACCACATGGTCCCTCCTTTTCACGTGCATGGCCACCCACCCTTTGTCAATGTGCGTGGCTGGAGCCTCCCGGATCCCAGCTGGGCAGCGAGTCCCTCAAAGAACACAGCTGTGCCCACAACCTGCCGCTAGTCGCCGAGGCCCTGTTATCTACATGAAGCACACTGAACCCCACTCTCATGTCTTGATAAGCTGCTTCAGGAGGTCCTCTCTTTTTCCTCAAGGCCTTCCTCTTGGCAGATAGATGCTGACACAGGTCATATTGTCAGCAAAAGTGCAAGGTAGCAATGACATGGGCATAACTGGGGAGAGTGTGGCTTCCAGGCGTCACAACACCCCATATACTCATACCCTGACAGCCAGCATTCTGCTGCAAAATTTCCATGGCCCCTGTGACATATTATCCTTTGGGCCCTGGATGCCTGTGACAAGAAGAGCAAATCTGTGACTGAAAGCAACAACTCTTCTTGTGGTTTTTAAAATTTCCACTTGTTAGGCAAAATGTGCAAAGATTTAAAATTCTTTCTGCTAGCAGTATTGCTTCAATATAAAACCTCATAGCCTTCAGCCGAACTCCAGGATCAAGAGAATGCAGGATCAAGAATTGAAAAATTATTTACTGTAATAAAGGGTTAAATGAAGCTTGATTCTGTATATATTTAAAGTTTTCATCTAACATGACAAAGCCAGACTTTATAAGCTAGGGAAACCTGAATTTGTGCGTGCGAAGCAAGACACGTCCTGCACTGGATCAAAACTGATCTTTTTATTATGCATTATTCTTTTAGTAATTTCCTTTTTTTTCTATTTTGGTTTTTTGTTTGTTTGGTTAGGTTGGTTTTTGTTGTTTGTTTGTTTGTTTTTCAGAGACAGGGTTTCTCTATGTAGCCCTGGCTGTCCTGGTACTCACTGCATAGAGCATTCTGGTCTCGAACTCAGAGATCCACCTGTCTCTGCCTCCCAGAGCTGGGATTAAAGGTGCGTGCCACCAGCATGGTTTTACCAGCTTTCTTTTGCATCAACTTTCTATTGCTGTCACAAGTTACCTGAAATACAAACTGACACAGTTTGAGGTCATTAGCCAATGGCCACTTGACTCCTTTGCTTTTGGGACATCAAGGTGGGAATTTGTGTCAGAGGAAAAACTGCTCACGCCCCACTGGATAAGGGGCGATGTCCCAATAGCTGAGAAGATACTTCTACAGAGACCTATAAAGACCACCTTCTGCAGATTCCACCACCTCTCAGTTGCTGTACAGTCTGGTGACCCCCACCTTTTAACACACTAGTTTCCAGAGTTGGTTGTTTTTAACTCTTGCTCTTTGGGGCCCTGCCACCTAGCTCCCAAATAAATACACGGAGACTTATTTTTACCCAGCCTTAGCTTGGTTTGTTTCTAGCCAGCTTTTCTTAAATTATCCTCTGGGCTTTTACCTTTCTCTGTTTCTGAATGTCTCTTCTTTCCCTCCTACTCCATGTCTGGCAGTGTGACTGGGTGACTGGCCCCTGGTATCTTCCTTATCTCCCTCTTTCCTCTTCTCTTTTTCTCCTGGCAGCCCCACCTATCCCTCTTTAAACTAGCTATTGGTCATTCAACTCTTTATTAGGCCAATCAGGTGTTTTAGATAGGCAAAGAATCAGAGCTTCACAGAGTTAAATAAACGCAACATAAAAGAATAAAAAAACGGGCTGGAGAGATGGCTCAGTGGTTAAGAGCATTGACTGCTCTTCCAGAGGTCCTGAGTTCAACTCACAGCATCCATATGGTGGCTCACAACCACCGATAATAAGATCTGGTGCCAACTTCTGTCTGCAGGGACACATGCAGGCAGACAATTGTATACATAATAAATAAATAAATTAAAAAAAAAAAGAATTCAAGATTCAAGGGTTGAGGTAGAATTCCACTTCCCAGAGAGGCTGAATAGCAAGCAGCTCACCTAGCTAGCTGACCTTCTCACCTCTCCCAAGAAAGCTTGTGCTTTTTTTTTTTAAAGAATACAACACATCTTTGTATTATTAAACAAATATTCTACAGCATAAAAGGAATGTAACACATCTTTAACTAATATTCCACAACAAGTATCTTTGGGAAATATACAAGATCCAAATTATAGTGCTCACAGGCAGAAACTTAAACATTAGTTGATGGACTGAAACAGTCATTTGGAAATTAGTAATCTTGTTTGTTCAGCCAGAATCCTGGGACTTTCTCTGTCCCTTTGAGAAAGAAGCCATCTAGTCAGCTGAGGCAGTCTCTCTCTTGCCTTGTTTTCTCAGTCTTGAGTCGTATTCTGGTGTCTGAAGTCACAGAGTGAGTCCCAAGCTCCACCAGCAGAGAAGGATGTTATAGGATCCTTGGTTGGTCTTTATAGTTTCGGTGGGAGGGCGGATTCTCTTAGTAGAAATTCTCTTGGGGGTTTACACCAGCTGTATAAATCAATTGGCTTCATTCCTCATTTGGAAATATCGTATCTCAAATCCAGGAAATCATTCAATTTGCCACAAATGAATGCTTTATTCTCAAAATTCTAGGCAATGGCAAGATTATTTAATGTAGAAAACTTAAGAATAATGAAAGGATATTTGGCTTTGACCACTTATAAGATTATAATTGCCAGGTTTAAATATGTTGTTTTTAAAGAACTCTTATCACAAACTCTGTTAGTGTTTAGAATGCTAACAGTCGGTTGCTGACAGCAATTCTCTACATAATGGCCATTTCACATTCCTTTGAAAACTTCATTAATTGATGTCTTTGGAGAAATGTAATGGTTTTTGTCTTTTCATTATAAAAAAAATTCCAAGTATCTGAGTTCACAACAACTATGCTATAATTCATGCCACCTTCAATAAACTGTCAAAATTATTCTCTAATTATGCACCCTGAACATGACTTTGATTCATTATTATCTGAGAAACAAAACACCAAAAGAAATAAAAGATATGAAACCACAGTGGGAACTTTTATTTTATTCTGATTATAGTATGTTTTTGAATGAACCTCTTTATGTCTGACCGTAATTCAGTTTATAACCTTCCGTAGCTATAAATTTGTGAAAAGCACTTGTTACCCTCTCTCCAGCTTTGCAATGAGTTATTTTACATAGTCATTTTTAACAACTAATAATTTATCATTATTCAAAAATACAAAATACCATTTCAAAAATATTAGATTTTATTTTTTATGTTAAACTTATTAGTGATTTTATTTTCTGTTGTGTTTGACTTTTTCTTTTATTGCTTTTCAGTGCATCTAAAAAGAAAAAGTAAAGTGCCATTTACCATGGACTTTGAAGAGTAACTGCTTGAGGTGAGAATAAATTGATAGTGTAGTAATAGGATATGGTGATAGCTGTCCCAGGAGATAACTTATGCAAAATGATGGAGGCCTGCCCATCACTGTACATGGAATACTGATAGTCTTGACTTGAATAGGAAAGCATTTATGTCTTGCACCTGCTCCAGAATATGACTAGCTGTCATGTAGTCCAACAAAGAAATGAAAAACTGTCATTATGATTTAAGAAATATGCATAAATGTAAGAAAAAGCAAAACATTTTGAGCAGTTAGAATATATTTTTATTGCTCTATTATACTTACTAGTCTTTTTTGGTTTTGCTTGGTGTTTGAATGTTTTCTGTTGCGCTCATCAGTATGATTTCATCATTCCAGAAGGCCACTGAATTATTAAAGAGTGCCTGCGCTGCAGGACAAAAGACTGGTGCATATATCATTCCTCAATTTTCAGTGACGTGTAGCAAAATAAAGCATCCTGATGAGGCATAAGTGTAGTAGTAGGCCGATTTCACAAGACATAAAATTTAAAGTTGATAAAGTTGAAACTGAACCCTAAATTTTCTGCAAACTTAAATTATTATAAAATATATTTTGAGATTATAAGACAAAAGACCTTTTAAAGTGATCAGACTCCTGACATGTGACTTCTCGTTGTGCCTTTTCATGCTGAGAAATACTGAAATATAACCACCTTTTCACAACATCTTCTTTACTGAAAATTGATGTTTTCTGTGTTAGGAAACCTGTCAAATCTCTCTATATTTTCCCAGCAAGTGATTCTTCCCATAGCATTTTACATGCTAATTTTTATCTGTCTCTGTCTTTTAATTTGAGTTTTCCTTTTAAAATGTTCAAGAGACCTTAAGACTCTTAATGTCCAAGCACATACACAGAGCATCTGCACATACAAAACACAGCTATCTAGCTTAACCTGACTCACCATTTAATAAAGATTTTAAGAGGAAGTGTCCAAGTGATGTTCTTCCCTGGGAGCATTCACTGTTGGGAATTCTCCACTTATTTCATTGCTACTGATATCTGAAATGTCTTCAGCTGGCTTCCTTTGGAATGTCCTTAGCAACCTGAGGGACACTCACAGTCTATTCCGCAGTGTGGGTCATCAATCTGCATGCATGGCTGAGAAACAAGGGCAAAGGGCTTGTTTTTGAAGTGTGTGGAAAGGCATTCAGAACCATAAAACATGAACAGGTAAACTAGTTGTTTCAGATAATCCATTTTTGGTTGAGTTGGGCTAAGCCACGTGTTTGTGAGAGGAAAATTGGAAACGTGAGGAGGAATGGAAGAGAGCTCTATGACAGCAACTGGCAAAGAGAAATCTGAATGGCCTCAGCGATTGGGGGAAATGTGAGGATTTTACAGTGGCTTAAGAAATGCAGTTATCTCCTGACAGCCCATGAAACATTTAGATTTTATAAGTGTTCATTCTGTTTCCATGTCCAGTAGATAAATCCACATTGTTGACTTACAGTAAATTAAAACTGAATCTGATTAGTTCTTCCTAAGCCCCTGCCATCCACCTAGCTCCGGTTTCTCCCAAAGGGTCGGCCTCACTTGCTGATTCTGTGAGGGGAGGCAGCATGGCTTTGTTGGCCTGCTGTGCACTTTTGTGCTACATAGATAATACTCCACCAAGAAGGCAATCAGCTTCAGACAAACTGCACCTCCGGACAGTTTTCATGGTAGGAAGATACAATGTGGTGAGGGATCAAAACTGCCCACTTAATTCCAGCCGCTAGCTGAAGCTACATACCAACTCCATGTTTCATGGCTCAACTCAAGAGGCTGAGTGCTGTTCTTGGAATAGAAAATCAAGGGGCTGACATATTAGGCTTCACCCTGGTTCAGCAATGACAAACTTATTGGTGATCTTGACAAACGACTTTGAGAAAATGGTGGCTTTCTCATTTTCTAAGTGAATCGTTCAGAGCTCCTGCTTCGCACAGAATTTTAAAGACTCAAACCAGTGAAGACAATATTAATTGCCCAAGGTCATATAGTAAAGACATGGAGCTAGGATCTAAAGCACACAGTTTTATTCCCCATTCCCTTACTTTGTGAGGTAAGTGCCCAAAAAGTTTCTTTTAAATCTGAGAAAATCATTCTAGAAAAGGTTATCCTGATAGAAAAGGCTCCCATGTCAGTGAAACAAAACAGTTCTAGAAGCAAATACTTCCACAACTGTGTCTGGTTAACCAGAAAGATCTATGCTTGTTATGAAAATTAAGGAGACTTTTATGTCTTATTAGCCTTTTGTTGGGCTCAAATTTTTCCAGTGGCCTGCAGAGCAAATGTTTATATTGTTCATCACAGAAAACCCAGTGAGCATAGTTGATTATTTTAAAGGTTATCTTCTAGTCAGGTGCTAAAGCCCTGGAGACTCCAGTTCCGCTTGTAGGAGATTTTGTGTCTGATCTTTATTCCTAAAATAAAATGACTATATTGTGTATAAAATGTTGTGCTACTGAGACTAATTGCAATATATGTTGCACATAAAATATTATAACATTCCACTGGGCATCATGTTCTGTGGACACAGAGACTGACTCATAGAAGACAGAGTTGCTGCTCATCTGACTTTAAAAGACAGTTAAAATAGAAAAGGACCTATGGGCTCCCTATAAACATCTCTGATAGACAGTGTCTCTTTTGATGAAAATAGAGCAGAAGGACAAAACATCTGTGGGTCCCAATGCTCAATCAGGTGTCTCATTCTCTGACTCCTCACAGGCCTGGCAGAGCATCTCCAAAAGATCCCATAGCAGTCTGTGACCTTACACGTTCCCATTTGTGAGAGAAAAATGAAGGCTGGGATTGCCCAGATAGTGGAACCATTTTCAATTTTTCTAAAATTGAGTCATATTGAATATGTTATCAAACAATTACAGTGTTGTGCTATTTCACATATACTTTTTGAAGCTTTGTAGTATATACCATTTTAAAGACAAATGTATTTCACATATATTAATTTTAAATGTATTCTGCCACCTTTTACACAAATGTTAACCCTCAGATCCCTTTGCTATTTTTTTCCTTCTCAGGGTAAAACAAGTCAACTTACATTAGAGTTTTTAGTTTATACAGTAGCAAGAAAAAGATATTATGTAACTTCATGCTAACAAAATGTCATAGCATTCTAACCCAGTAAGACAAGCTCTTACCTATCCCTTACACTCCCTTCATTCTCTTTTATTATGCTTTGCCCAAGAATATCTCAGTTTATGCTTGTTGATTAGTGAAACCACAGTTACAAGTCAATGCATCTTCACCACTATTAGTCATTAGGAAAATGGAACCCATAACCAAACTACTATATTCATCAGAAAGTGAACACTGAAAACACTGACTGTATCAATTGTTGGTAAAGATGTGGTAAAAATGTTGGTAAAGATAAATTGTAACATTTCAGATTGCCATAAAGAATAAGAAATGGAACCAGACATGGGGTCCAAGCCTTTAATCCCAGTACTTGGGATCTCTTTTTGTTGTCTTACTGCTCTAGCTAGAACCTCAAGTACTATATTGAATAGATATGGAGAGAGTGGACAACATTGTCTTGTTCCTGATTTCAAGTGGGATTGCTTTTAGTTTCTCTAGTTTGATGTTGACTGTCGGCTTGCTGTATATTGCCTTTATTATGTTTAGGTTTGTTCCTTGTGTCCCTGCTCTGTCCAAGACCTTTATCATGAAGGGATATTGTATTTTGTTGAAGGATTTTTCAGCATCTAATGAGATGATCATGATCATGTGGGTTTTTTTTTTCAGGTTGTTTACATGGTGGATTACATTGACAGATTTTTGTATGTTGAACCATCCTTGCATCTCTAGGATAAAGCCTACTTGATCATGGTGGATGATTTTTTTCTGATGTGTTCTTGGATTTGCCAGCATTTTATTGAGTATTTTTGCATCAATGATCATGCGTGAGATTGGTCTGTAATTTTCTTTCTTAGTAATGTCTTTGTGTGGTTTGGGTATCAGGGTAATTGTGCTTTCATAAAAGGAGTTTGGGTGTGCAGGCCTGGCTGGCTGGTCTCAGGAGCAGAGTGTGGGCCCCCTCCAACTCCCCTAAACGTTTCTGACCATTCAGCAGGGCTTCTCCCCAGCTGCTGGCTTTCTCTGTTTACACTTTCCATCTTTCCACCAAGCACTCCTTTCCATCTGCTGGGCTCTAGGATCCCCCAGCTCAGCCTGCTTCAGGGAGGAGGGTCTGGGGACCGAGTGGTGAGTGCTCCTGCCCCAGGGCTTCTTTGTTCCACAAGACCCTGCCCCCCACCAAGCCCGCCCTTTTGTCTTCCCAGGTCCTTGGCCCAGTGAGGGGCCCTGTTCCTGTGCCAGGATCCATCTGGAGGGATCCACCAACACAGCCTGCTTCAGGGTGGAGGGGATCTCAGAGCCAGCTCCAGTGCTGAGGGTACCAAAGAGAGGGCAGACCAAGAAAACCCCCCAAGTACACAGTCAGCCACAGCAGAGATTGGACCAAGATGCCAAGACTCCTCTGGCCACATTTGAAGGAAGAGATGGGCAGGTGCCAATGCAAGAATTCCTCTAACAACCTGAAAAGCAACATGATAACACCAGAAGCCAGCAAGCACCAACAGGAAGGCTTGAACAACCTAATCCAGAAGCAGTGGAAGAAATCGACTTTAAACGTACCATTGTAAAAATGATAGAGACCCTTAAACAGGATGTGAAAAACTCCCTTAAAAAAATGGAAGAGAAGACAAACAAAAAGTTAGAAGAAATTAATAAATCCCTCAAAGATACCCAAGAAAACCAAGAAAAAGCAATCAAACAGGTAAAGGAAATAGTTCAAGACTTGAAGACCGAAATGGAGGTAATAAAGAAAATACGAATCAAGGAAAGGCTGGATATGGAAAATATGGGTAAACAAACAGGAACTACAGAGACAAGTATAACCAACAGAATACAAAAGATAGAAGAAAGAATCTCAAGCGCTGAAAATACTATAGAGAAAATAAACTCATTGATCAAAGAAAACAGAAAATCCAACAAATTCTTAACACAAAACATTCAGGAAATCTGGGACACCATGAAAAGACCAAACCTAAGAATAATAGGGGTAGAAGAAGGAGAAGTACAGCTCAAAGGCCCAGAAAATATATTCAACAAAATTATAGAAGAAAACTTTCCCAACGTAAAGAAGGATATTCCAGAACACCAAATAGACTGGATCAAAAAAAAAAAAACCCATCCCCTCACCATATAATAATCAAAACACAAAACGTACAGAATAAAAAAAGAATATTAAGAGCTGCAAAGGAAAAAGGTCAAGTAACATATAAAGGTAAACCCATCAGAATTACACCTGACTTCTCTATGGAAACCATGAAAGCCAGAAGGTCTTGGACAGATGTGCTGCAGACACTAAGAGACCATGGAGGCAAGCCCAGACTACTATACCCAGCAAAGCTTTTGATCACCATTAATGGAGAAAACAAGATATTCCATGACAAAAACAGATTTAAGCAATACGTATCCCCAAACCCAGCCATACAGAAAGTACTAGAGGGAAAACCTCAACCCAAGGAAGCCAACAACACCCACAATAGCACAGACATCTGACAACCCTCCACCAGCACAACTCAAAGAAAGAAAACACACAAACACTACCACCAAAAAAAAAAAAATAACCAGAGTTAACAACCACTGGTCACTATTATCACTTAATATCAATGGACTCAATTCACCTATAAAAAGGCACAGATTAAGAGAATGGATACAGAAACAAGATCCAACATTCTGCTGTTTACAAGAAACACACCTCCAGCTCAAAGACAGACACTGCCACAGAGTAAAGGGTTGGGAAAAGGTTTTCCAATCAAACAGACCTAAGAAAAAAGTGGGTGTGGCTATACTAATATCTAACAAAATTGATTTCAAACTAACGTCAACCAGAAGAGAAGGAAAAGGACACTTTATACTCATAACAGAAACAATTCATCAAAATGAAGTCTCAATACTAAATATCTATGCCCCTAATATAAAAGCACCCACATATGTAAAAGAAACATTACTAGAACTCAAAGCACACATCAAACCCCACACACTAATAGTAGGAGATTTCAACACTCCTCCATTACCAATGAACAGGTCAATCAGACAGAAACTTAACAGAGAAATAAGAGAACTAACAGATGTAATGAGTCAGATGGACTTAATAGACATCTATAGAACATCCCATCCAAACAGGAAACAATATACCTTCTTCTCAGCCTCTCATGGAACATTCTGGAAAATTGATCACATACTCAGTAACAAAGCAAACATCCACAGATACAAAAAAAAATCGGAGTAACCACCTGTGTGTTATTGGATCACCATGGAGTAAAGTTAGAATTTAACAATTCCACCCCAAGAAAGCCTACAAACTCATGGAAACTGAAGAGTCAACTACTGAACCACTCCTGGGTCAAGGAAGAAATAAAGAAAGAAATTAAAGTCTTCCTTGAATTCAACAAAAATAAAGACACAACATACCCCAACCTATGGGACACTATGAAAGCAGTGCTAAGAGGAAAGTTCATAGCACTTAGTGCCCACATAAAGAAAACGGAGAAAGCACACATTAGTGACTTAACAGCACACCTGAAAGCTCTAGAAAAAAAAGAAGCAGACTCACCCAGAAGGAGTAGAAGACTGGAAATAATCAAACTGAGGGCTGAAATCAACAAAATAGAGACACAGAAATCAATCCAAAGAATCAATGAAACAAAGAGATGGTTCCTTGAGAAAAATCAGCAAGATCGACAAACCCCTATCCAAACTATTCAAAAGGCAGAGAGCAAACACTCAAATTAACAAGATCAGAAATGAAAAGGGGGACATAATTACAGACACTGAGAAAATTCAGAGAATCATTAGGTCTTACTACAAAAGCCTGTATGCCACAAAATTGGAAAATGTAAAAGAAATGAACAGTTTTTTAGATAAATACCATATACCAAAATTAAATCAAAACCAGGTGAACAATTTAAATAGACCTATAAGTCGTGAGGAAATAGAAGCTCTCATCAAAAACCTCCCAACCAAAAAAAGCCCAGGACCAGATGGTTTTAATGCAGAATTCTACCAGAACTTCCAAGAACAGCTAATACCTATACTCCTTAGTGTGTTTCACATAATAGAAACAGAAGGGTCATTGACAAACTCTTTTTGTGAAGCTACAGTTACCCTGATACCAAAACCACACAAAGACGCAACCAAGAAAGAGAATTACAGATCAATCTCACTCATGAACATCAATGCAAAAATTCTCAATAAAATACTGGCAAACTGAATCCAAGAACACATCAAAAAAATCACCCATTATGATTAAGTAGGCTTCATCCCAGAGATGCAGGGCTGGTTCAACATATGAAAATCTATCAATGTAATCCATCATATAAATAAACTGAAAGAAAAAAAACCGTATGATCATTTCATTAGATGCTGAAAAAGCATTTGACAAAATTCAACACCCCTTTATGATAAAGATCTTGGACAAATTAGGGATACAGGGATCATATCTAAATATAATAAAAGCAATATACAGCAAGCTGACAGCTAACACCAAATTAAATGGAGAGAAACTCAAAGTGATTCCACTAAAATCAGGAACAAGACAGGGCTGTCCACTCTCCCCATATCTCTTCAATATAGTGCTTGAAATTTTAGCAATAGCTATAAGACAACATAAGGAGATCAAGGGGATTCGAATTGGAAAGGAAGAAGTCAAACTTTCATTATTTGCAGATGATATGATAGTGTACATAAATGACCCCAAAAACTCTACCAAAGAACTCCTACAGCTGATAAATACCTTCAGTGATGTGGCAGGATAATCAACTCAAAAACATCAGTAGCCATCCTATATACAAAGGATAAAGATGCAGAGAGGGAAATCAGAGAAACATTACCTTTCACGATAGCCACAAATAGCATAAAGTATCTTGGGGTAACACTAACCAAGGAAGTGAAAGTTCTATTTGACAAGAACTTTAAGGCCTTGAATTAAGAAATTGAAGAGGGTACCAGAAAATGGAAGGATCT
Organism: Ondatra zibethicus; assembly: GCA_004026605.1. Taxonomy (NCBI): domain Eukaryota; kingdom Metazoa; phylum Chordata; class Mammalia; order Rodentia; family Cricetidae; genus Ondatra; species Ondatra zibethicus. The sequence goes on along the minus strand of PVIU01013109.1, from coordinate 20,558 downwards.
CCCATGCTCCTGGATTGGTAGGATCAACATAGTAAAAATGGCAATTCTACCAAAGGCAATCTATAGATTCAATGCAATCCCCATCAAAATCCCAACAAAATTCTTCATAGACCTTGAGAGAACAATAATTAACTTTATATGGAAAAACAGAAAGCTCAGGATAGCCAAAACAATCCTATATAATAAAGGAACTGCCGGAGGCATTACCATCCCTGACTTCAAACTCTATTACAGAGCTAGAGTAATGAAAACAGCTTGGTATTGGCATAAAAGCAGAGACATTGACCAATGGAATCGAATCAAAGAACCGGATATTAATCCACAAACCTATGAACACCTCATTTTTGACAAAGAACCTAAAATTATACAATGGAAGAAAGAAAGCATCTTTAACAAATGGTCCTGGCATAACTGGCTGTCAACCTGTAGGAGAATGAAAATAGATCCTTATCTATCACCATGCACAAAACTCAAGTCCAAATGGATTAAAGACCTTAATATAAATCTGACCACACTGAACCTGATAGAAGAGAAAGTGGGAAGCAGCCTGCAAAACATGGGCACAGGCGACCTCTTCCTATGTATAACCCCAATGGCACAGACAATAAGAGCAACAATGCATAAATGGGACTTCCTGAAACTGAGAAGCTTCTGTAAAGCAAAGGACACAGTCATTAAGACAAAAAGGCATCCTACTGAATGGGAGAAGACCTTCACTAACCCCACATCAGACAAAGGTCTGATCTCCAAAATATATAAAGAACTCAAGAAACTAGACATTAAAATTCTAAATACCCCAATTAAAAAATGGGGTAATGATCTGAACAGAGAATTCTCAACAGAAGAAGTTCAAATGGCAAAAGATACTTAAGGTCATGTTCAACTTTCTTAGCAATCCGGGAAATGCAAATCAAAACAACTTTGAGATACCATCTTACACCTGTCAGAATGGCTAAAATCAAAAACACCAATGATAGCCTATGCTGGAGAGGATGTGGAGTAAGGGGAACACTCATCCATTGCTGGTAGGAATGCAAAGTTGTGCAACCACTTTGGAAATCAGTGTGGCAGTTTCTCAGGAAATTGGGAATCAACCTACCTCAGGATCCAGCAATACCACTCTTGGAAATATACCCAAGAGATGCCCAATCATACTACAAAAGCATTTGTGCAACTATGTTCATAACAGCATTATTTGTAATAGCCAGAACCTGGAAACAACCTAGAAGCCCCTCAATGGAAGAATGGATCAAGAAAGTGTGGAATATATACACATTAGAGTACTACTCAGCGGTAAAAAACAGTGACATCTTGAATTTTGCATGCAAATGGATGAAAATAGAAAACACTATCTTGAGTGAGGTAACCTAGACCCAAAAAGATGAATATGGTATGTACTCACTCATTAGTGGACTCTAGCCATACACAAAGGACATTAAGCCTATAGTTCACCTGCCTAGAGAAGCCAAATAGCAAGGTGAACCCAAAGAAAAACATTTATATATCCTCCTCTATATTAGAAGCAAACAAGATTGCCGCCGGGCAAAAGTTGGGAGCACAGGGGTGGGGGTAGCATTCGGGGAAGGGGAGAGGGGGAAATAGAAGGGAGAAGGGAAGGATTGGGGAGAGCTTGGGGGAGTGGGAGGGTGGAGATGGAGGAAGGGCAGATATAGGATCAGGGAAGAAGATATCTACATTAAGGGAGCCATTTTAGGGTTGGTAAGAGACTTGGCTCTAGAGGGGATCCCAGGTGTCCACAGGGATGTCCCCAGCTAGGTCCTTGGGCAGCAGAGGAGAGGATGCCTGAACTGGCCTTGCTCCACTATTACACTGATGATTATCTCGAATATCACCATAGAATCTTTGTCCAGCAATGGATGGAGATAGAGACAGAGACCCACATCCACATCAGAGCAATGGACTGAGCTCCCAAGGTCCAGTCGAAGAGCAGAAGGTGGGAGAAGATGAGCAAGGAAGTCAGGACCACGAGGAGTTGGTCCACCCACTGAGACAGTGTGCCTGATCTAATGGGAGCTCACCAAATCCAGCTGGACTGGGGCTGAATGAGCATGTGATCAAACTGGACTCTCTGAATGTGGCTGCCAATGGGGGCAGACTGAGAAGCCATCGATAATGGCAATGGGACCTGTCTCTACTGCATGTATTGGCTTTTTGGGACCCTAGTCTATATGGATGCACACCTTCCTAGGCTGGGATGGAGGGGGAAGGGCCTTGGACTTCCCACAGGGCAGGGTACCCTGCCCTCTTTTACGGATGGAGGAGGAGGAAGGAGGGTTAGTGGGGGAGCGGGAGGGGAATGGGAGAAGGGGAGGAAGTGTAAATTTTTGAATGGAAAAATAAAAAAAAAGGAGTTGGCAATGCTCCTTCTGTTTCTATTGTGTGGAACAATTTGAGGAGTATTGGTATTAATTCTTTGAAAATCTTGTAGAATTCTGCATTGAAACCATCTGGTCCTGTGCTTTTTTTGGTTGGAAGACTTTTGATGTCTCTGTTTCTATTTTGTTCTCAGTTATAGGTCTATTTAATTTGCTTATCTTGTCTTGATTTAATTTTGGTAAGTGATAGTTATCAAGAAAGTTGTCCATTTCCTCTAAGTTTTCCAATTTTGTGGACTACACGTTTTCAAAGTATTACTTGATGGTTTTCTAGATTTTCTCCGTGTCTGTTGTTATGTCCCCGTTTTTATTTCTGATTTTGTTAATTTGGATATTCTCTTTCTGCCTTTAGGTTAGTTTGGATAAAGGTTTGTCTATTTTTGGATTTTCTTCAAGAACCAACTCTTTGTCTCATTGATTCTTTGTATTCTTTTCTTTGTTTCTGTTTTCAGCTCTCAGTTTATTTCCTGCTGTCTAGTCTTCCTGAGTGAGTTTTCTTTGTTTTGTTCTTAGAGTTTTTAGATGTTATGTTAGTTCATTAATATGGGATTTTTTTCCTAGCTTCTTTACGTAGGCATTTAGTGCTATGAACTTGCCTCTTAACACTGCTTTCATTGTGTCCCATAAATTTGGGTATGTTGTGTTGTCATTTTCATTGAGTTTTAGGAAGTCTTTAATGTCTCCTTTTATTTCTTTCTTCACCCATTGATAATCCAGGTGAGCATTGTTTAATTTCCATGTGTTTGTGGGCTTTCTGAAATTAATGTTGCTGTTGATTTTAAGCCATGGTGATCCAATAAGATACATGGGATTATTCCATTTTTTTTTGTATTTGTTGAGGTTTGTTTTGTTACTTAGTACGTGGTCAATTTTTGAGAAGGTTCCATGAAATGCTGAGAAGAAGTATATTCTTTTATGTTTGAATTAAATGTTCTATAGATATCTGTTAAGGCCATTTGAGCCACAACATCTGTTAGTTCCCTTATTTCTCTGTTAATTTTTTGTCTGGTTGACCTGTCCATTGGTGAGATTGTGTGTGGTTTAATGTGTGATTTAAGCTTTAGTAGTATTTCTTTTACACATGAGGGTGCCCTTGTATTTGGGTAATAGGTGTTCAGTACTGAGATTTCCTCCTGATGGATTTTTCCTGTGACAAATATGAAATGTCCTTCTTTGTCTCTTTTGATTGATTTTAGTTTGAACTCTATTTTGTTAGATAAGAGGACAGCTACACCAGCTTGTTTCTTAGGTCCATTTGATTCGAAAATTTTTTCCCAACCCTTTAGTCTGTCTTTGAAGTTGAGGTATGCAGCAGAAAGATGGATTCTGTTTTCATTTCCAATCTGTTAGCCTGTGTCTTTTATAGATAAGTTGAGTCCATTTATATTAAGGAATATTAATGACCAGTCATTGCTAGTTTTTGTTATTTTAGTTTTCATTTTTGGTTATGTTATTGTGTGTGTTTTTCTCCTATTTGAAATTTGCTGCTGAGATAATCTATTGCCTGTGTTTTTGTGGATATTGCTAACTTCTTGGGTTGGAGTTTTCCTTCTAGTACTTTGTGTAGGGTTGGGTTTGTGGCTAGGTATTATTTAAATCTGGGACCTGTGTTTTCCGTAGCTCTTGTTGCCACCTAAAACCATTCAGATGTCCATGGTCTGGGCTGCTGCCTGAGTCCATGTTGATGTCCTGGGTCATCCTGCTGAAAAGGATCTGAGTGAGACCATGACAATGTCCTGGTTTGGGCTGCCACTGCCGTGTCTGAGTTTGTAATGTCTGAAATCTGGGTTTCTATCAAAAGCCATGTGGATGTCTGTGATCTGTGTTGCCGCCTGAGGCCATGTTGATATCCAAGCACCATGTTGAGCAGGCTTCACCCCTTGCCTTTGGCAGGACAGCTGGCCCAGACCCTCACAGGTTGTTGTGCAGTGGTATAGGCATTGGTGTGGGCACTGGTGAGTGGGTCCCACCTCCTCTGTCTGCCCCACCCTGGCCCAGATCCAGGGCCCTGAGTTGGCCCACCCTAATTCCTACCCCATCTATGACCTGCTGGAGTGTGTGAAGAGGATGGGCCTGCGTAACCATAGCCACAGGATCTCCATGAGTCTGGGCAACAGCAGGATATCTGTGAGGATTCTTGGTGAGGGTCCAGTATAGATGGTGTAGCAGAAGCCAGAGGCTCTGAATCAGACCAATAACTCATTGTAATGAAAGCACTAGTAGCTAGGATGCTGGGAACAAGACTCGGGTGCTCTGCAAGAGCAGCACTCGTAATTGCTGTTGTCTTTCTAGATGGGTCACTTGAGCATCAAATCTAGGGTGGCAGCTTCCACCCTACCCAGCAGTTATTCTCCATTGTGTAGCCCTCCTGGTTTCCTTCTTTATGTGATTATGCTGTTTGCTTAGCCTTTCTAAGAAGCAGGGCCTACTAGGGCAGGGCTTTTGATTTATTGATTCCCATACGTGTGTGTGTGTGTGTGCGCGCGCGCGCGTGTGTGTGTGTCCACAAGGCCACCTTTAGTGTATATGTACAGGATCCCACTCTTTAGTTTTCTAAAATGAGTGCTTCCCCTTAGAATCAGTGTAAGTGTGTGGTATGGGTGTGCCGCTGGAAGAGCAGTCTGTGCCCCCTGTTCAAACCAAGCCTCCGAGGTGTTGTATCTACTAGCAAATACTGCGGGCTATTTTCACTGCCTTGCTCCTCGTGTGCTATGTCATGAGGAGTCTCTACTACTGAAGACTGTGAAGAAAACTTTGCAAACTCACAGCTGGAAAGAATGTTCCCTCATTAGTCATTCTATGTACAGTAGTTACGCATGTGACACCATGATAAGACCTTAAAACACTCAAGCATTGTGCAATCAACCATCTTAGGTAAAAAAAAACAACAACAACAAACAACAACAAACCCTCCTTTCTGACCGCAGTTGTTCTGGCAACTCTCAGCTCTCTGGTCTGCTTGTCTATAATACACACACACACACACACACACACACACAGACACACGCATACACACAGAGAGACACACAGAGACACAGGCACACATACACATAGAGACACGCACAGACACACACCCAGATATACATACACACAAAGACACACACAGACAGATACACATACAGACATACACACACATACACAGACACATAGACACACACACACACATACAGACACAGAGACACAAAAAGATGCACACACAAACACACATACACACAGAGACACACACACAGACACACACAGATACACATACACATAGAAACACACATACACAGACACACATATACAGACACACACACACAGACACACACACATACACACACCACTCCTGGTGACAGCAGTGTCCCTCCCACATCTCGCAGCCCCTCCTGCTTTTGTGTCCTATCCCACGGTGACTAACGTGCCAGCTACTCCCATTGAGTAACTGTTTTCTGTCCTTCAGAGCCTAAGAAAACCTGTCTACTATAGAGAAATTTATCTGCCCATTTTCTCCACATGCATGCCCTGGTTTGGGGCTATATGGATTATGGGAAATTTTTATCTCCTTGTTCCCCTGTTAGTTGCAGTCGTTGAGAACCCCTTGAAGAGGTAAGGCTGAGTGAAGGCAGGTTCCAATGTTTTCCTGTCTTACCTGCTGGGACAATGAGTATACCCAAGGTAAGGTGTATATTACATTTATGTGCATGCACGGGCTTTTCCCTTCCTGGAGGAGGCAAGCATCATCCAGGCACCAGGGGCAACAATTAGCTCATAGTACAGAGCAGCAGAAAATGTTATTAAAATTCTGCCAGTAGTCAGGCCTCCAGTCTGGGGACACTCTTATTCCCTCTGAGATGAGACAAAGATTTATATATGTGACATAAAACAATCAAAGTGGGTATTAATTATATTTTTTCAAGAGGAAGAGGAAAGGTGTATCTATTTCTTAAAATTCTATTTTGGGAATGTTTCATAAGATACATTTCAATATAATCAATGAAAAACTTTTATGTTCTACTGATTGATGTTGATTTCATTAGCAAGCATGAATTCCACAGAAGGCCGATAAAGAGATAACGTCATGGTGTGGACCCGGCTTCTTTTCCCTGACTCTCTGGGATTCCTTGCAGCAAACACAACATTGTATGTCAAGTCTTCTTTTCAGACTCTTACCCGGGAGAGCTATTTTGTTCAGTTCTTGTGATCACATGGATCTGGGTTTCAGCTTCGTCAACTTTTCATTCTTTCTGTGTCCCCCAAGACAGGTGGGCAGTGATTCCGAAGTAGCCATGGAAGGCCCCCTTGCTAACTGCTCCTGAGAAAAGGGTCATGCACAGTGTGGAAGGCTCTCACTGTATGTTTACATGTAGCTGCTTTAGCAGAGTCCCACTGACCCATTTCCCAGCGCACCACTTTCTCTCGACCTCAGCCATGATTTATCCAGTGTCCTCCTTTTCACCCAGGTGTCCGTTCTCTCCAATCAAATCTCATATAACTCCAGCCCTCCTTCACTTTAGGACGGCAGTGTACATAGAGAAGAGAATCCACCTGAATGGTATTCCCTCCATTCTCACTGCAGTTCTACAACACTACTCAACTCTCCCACCTCCTTTCTAAGAGCAGAGGTCTAAAGCCTTCCATGTGGGAGGCACACCTACCTAAGCTGGACACTGACTTCTGAGCCCTAAAAGATGTGAGATAATGTTTGATATTTATTTTATCTAATTTTTGAGACAGAGTCTCACTAATTTGCTCTGGCTGACCAGGTTGACCTCAAATCCACAGGAATCTACCTGTCTAAAGGCATGTGCCTCCATGTCCAGCTACGTTTGGCATTTTATGCAGCTAAATGTTGGGCTGTTTTTTATGAAGGCGTAAATGCTAATGCAGACTTCATCAATGCTCTGAACCCTTTTTACCCCCTTCTCTTTTCTACAGCATCAGTCTTTTTCTACTCACTTGTAACCTGAAACATGGGGGTGGGAATATTTACAAGAGGAGACTCCTCCAAATCTTCATTCTCCTGCTATGCATCTCTCCTGTGTCTTTAGAGTCGCAGTTGGGTTGTCTACACCTAGCATCTCTCCTTCATCCTGTTCATCTGCAGCTCACTCCACTGTAGTGTACTCTTTAGTTCATTGCCCTTAACACAGCCACCTTGCTCTACAGTCACCATAGTGACTCGACTCTACTGGATGGACATCTGACCATTTAGGAAAGCTACACTGCACCTGGGTAAACTCACTTCTTAATGGATCTCATATTGATAGCTTGAACTGCTTCCCAAGCTGTAGACACAAGCATCCAACCATTCTTTCAGCAAAATATAGAATCAATTCCATCATTAGTTGCTCTCTTCATCTTTCTGTCATTTTTCTTCTTCCTATCATAGTCAAAAACCCTGGTACATAGACATTTTGCCAAAACTATGAAAGTAGCAAATTTGACTCCCCTCTCTCTAAATAAATGTTATCCTGTAGATGGAAGTTTCTGTCCTGCTCAGTCCCACAATCATTCAGTCCCAAAGAAGTGCACAGAGGCTTATATTAATTATAAACTGTATGGCCTATTAGCTCAGGCTTATTATTAACTAGCTCTTATGACTTAAATTAACCCAAAATTCTTGTCTACGTTTAGCCACTTGCCTTGATACCTTTTCTCAGTAAGGTGTTTTCATCTTGCTTCCTCTGCGTCTGGCTGATGACTGCGTATCTACCTTTCCTCTTCGCAGAAATCTTAGTCTGGTTGTCTCACCTATACTTACTGCCTGGCTACTGGCCAATCAGTGTTTTATTAAACAAATACAAGTGACAAATCTTTACAGTGTACAAGAGCATTCTCCCACAGCAACTGAGCCATCTAGCCAGCCTCTTAACATATTTCAATTGGCTTACAAAATAGGAGGGTTCCATATGGCTTTTTCATAGACACCTCATTTTGGTTAATCTTCCCTCCCTACCCCTTTATCACCCCATTTCCTTCCCCCATCCTTCCTATTGGCTGCTGCTGAAAGTCATGTGTGGGTCCGAGGTTCTATTGCAGCTGTGGTATGTGATGATGTTCATAGCTGGTGTTAGCAAAGTGGGCCATAGGAACCACCTTGCAAAATCTGAGAACTGCATTAAGCCAGTCCCAACCTTCGCTGGCCCTGGGATGGATGACCTTGCCTATTTATGGATACTGAGGCAGGAGTGCTGGCCCCACCTCTTGGGAAAGAGTTGCCTGCCCCACCACCTGCACTTGGGGAAGATGGCCCCACCCTCACCACCACAGGTGTGCAACTCACTAGGGCAGCACATTTGAGCTGACCCAGCGTTCCAGGATGCAGGTGAACCCACTCTGAGGGCTTGAGAAGAGAGCTGACCCAGCGCCCCCTCATCTGCCATGTGGTGGCATGGGAGAGAGAAAGGTGCCCTCCCCCTCGCTCACCTACTGCCACTTGTGGTGCTGGTCCTGGGGTCACAAAAGTGGGAAAACTAGCCCCACCCCTCACCAGCTGCTACACAAAGGAGAGTGGGCTCTGTGCCACTTCTGGGCAGCATACTAGAGCTGACTCTGTTGTGTGTTGGGGGAGCAGGTATGCCAGACCCGAGGGCACGAGAACAGGAGAGCTGATCCTGTGTGCAACCCCCTCCCCCTTGTCCCATATCCCTTGTAGCAGTTGGGAGAGAGGGCCCTGCACCTCACCTGGGCAGAAGAGTAGAGCTGGCCTTGGCCATGTGAGTGTGGGTGACCTGGATCTGAGGACCTGAGAGCAGGAGAATGGGCCCTGCTCCTTGCTGCAGGCTGAGATGGCGCTGGAGAGCTTGCCTGGGTAGTGATGATGACGAAAAGCTGTCAGGGCTGACGAACCCAGCTACCACCCAGGCCCAGACCAGGGTATGAGTTTGCCTGCCCCAACATCCACTGCATCTATGAACTATTGGAGCATGTGAAGGGAACAAACCTACAGACCCAAAACTGTGGGATCTCCATGACACAGGACAACAGGCTATCCAAGAGAGCCCAGCTCAGTGGCTTAGCAGAAAGCAGAGGCCTTGAACCAGACCAATGACTCTTGGCAAACACCTTCAAGTCAAGATGAATGGACTAAAGGGTAAACTGTGTGACTCAATGGGCCACACTACAGCATCCACGATGAGATCCTTTTCTGATTTTTTTTTTGTGGGGGAGGGTTTGGTTTTTGGTTTTTCTTTTATATTTTGTTTTGTTTTGGTGGGGTTGCATGGGCAGAGGGTGGAAGTGAGGGGGTGGGGAGATACAGGATGATTGATATAAAATCCACAGAGAATCAATAAAAATTGAGAAGAAAAATAAATGTGACTAGTGTAATCAAAGAAATGGATTTCTATGTGTTAACTTACACAATTTTAAAGTAAATGGCACCTGTGATTAGGGCCTTTGACATATGGACCTTGAGCAGTGACTCTCACATTACAGCAGAACTGACCAGAAGGGCCCAAGCCACAGACTGCTAAGCCTTCCCCTTTCCTCATGGGGTTTCTAATACCATACTTCTGCAGTAGAATCAGAATTTGCGCTCTAACATGTTCTGAGTGGGATGCGACGATGCTTGTTGAGGGACCACACTCTGTAACGTGTTCCAAGTGGGATGCAACGATGCTTGTTGAGGGACCACACTCTGTAACGTGTTCCAAGTGGGATGCAACGATGCTTGTTGAGGGACCACACTCTGTAACGTGTTCTGAGTGGAATGCAACGATGCTTGTTGAGGGACCACACTCTGAGAACTACTGCTCTGGTCTACTTAATATTGGGGAGACAACTCCCTGGGTACAGTATTCACTGCACAAGGTTGAGGACCTCAGTTTGGATCCCAGAACCCGGTTGCACAGCTGGATGTGGTGATGTATGCCAGTAACTCCAGTGCGGGAAATGAGGACAGTGAACCCTTCCAATTCCTGGGTCAGCCAGCCGGATCAAATGGATGAGCTTCAGGCTCAGTGAAAGATCCTGTCTCAAAGAATGAAAGGTAGAGAGCCCTGTACGTTAGCGCACACCTTTAGTCCCAGAACTCGGGGGCAGAGGCAAGTGGATCTCAGTGGGTTCAAGGCTAGCCTGGTCTATATACTGCATGATGAAGCCCTGACTCAAAAACAAACAAACAAATACAGTAGAGAGCTACGGCTTCTATAGGCATACGCTCCGACAAGTTAATCTATCACACACACACACACACACACACACACACTACACCACATGTACCCATATGTAATATATGTGGATAGAGAGAGATAGAGAATTTGGGCCCACCTCATTTAACAGATCAGAATCTACATTTTAACAAATTCTTCTGTGTGTTTGGGTAAGTGTTAAAGTCTCACTGAAATGCTTTCTTTAGCAGTCTGGCACCCATATCCCCTCTTTCATACAGCTGCTTTTTTTGCCATAGAACAATTGGTACATTTATTTTTAGCTTCTGTTTTTCAAGACGGTTTTTGAAAGAGTCAAATCATGTCTTTGAGCCTAAGCTTCTTGAAAACGGAAATCCTAATAATAATAATGCTTCCCATAAATCAGATCATAACCTTTAAACACATTGATATGCTCTGCCATGTATTTTGCTTGCAGTTTTTTTCAGTTTATTATTTAAGCTAAATTTTAAAAGTTGCCATCTTCATCCCTCCCGTTTCACCACAAGCAGATGTATGGTTCAGTGTCCCTCTTAATTAGCGAAGGAAGTCCTGGTTCTGCCTTGCTGAAGGCTTGGGTTCCATGGACTAGAAATGTGGACAAAAAAAAGAGTTCAAAGCCATAGCTTTCCAAGGAGGTTCTGACCTTTGCCTTTATTCCTTGATGGGTTAAAAAAAATGCAGCTCCTCTGTCCACCTTTGACCCTATTCCTTCCCGCCACTTATGCCTCCTTCCACATTCTTGCCTACCCAGAACGCAAACCATCTCAGCCGAAAAATTCAGAAAATGTCTAGCTCCCCCTCTGAGAGCCTTGGGCACAGCCTACCAGCCCGATGTGCATCGGCGTTCGTCCATAACTCTTTGAAGAGCTCAAAACTCTCCACCTAAAAGAAAGTTGGCTTGATCTTTGCATAACTGAACGATCCCCAGAGATTTCCACCCAGCCCATGTCTCTTTAAGTACATCTTTCTTGACTTTAAAGGGATTCAGTTACAGAGAAAAATGCTGCAAGTTAAAACCAATTATCAGCAGATAGAGCCCTCCTTCCATAAAACCAACTATCAGTAGATAGAGCTCACCCTCCATAAAACCAATTATCAGTAGATAGAGCCCACCCTCCATAAAACCAATTATCAGTAGACAGAGCCTACCCTCCATAAAACCAATTACCAGCAGATAGAGCCCCCCCTCTCTCTCCACATCGAATAGTTTTGTTCATTCAGAAAATTGATCTTCCCGTCAGAAATTCCTAGTGCAATGGCTGGTTTAAAGAAAGGCTCAGCCCATTTGCTGTCTTAGTACCGAGAATGACTCAAGCATGCGTCAAGTATGCATTTCACTCCAGTTTCCCTTTGTAACATTTCAAAAGTTTCCTGTTTCTTGACACAATTTACTGAAGTGAAACTAAAACAAAATCTTTTCATCAGCTCGAGCTGAAACAATTCAGTGTTCATATCTAGAAAAACAATAGACCTCTGCTTAGATCTCACGCTGTTCACGGCTGTAATTTGAGAAGGACCATAGATAAACCTGGATAGAAAAGTTAAGACCTCCCCCGAAAGCAACCATAGGAAGGTCTCTTTGTAGCTTTGGTGGTCAGTACATTTTAGGGAAAAAACAGGCAGCACTAACCACTCAAGGGGAAGGGGCATGTAAACTGAACCTCTTCAAAGGGAAGAGAATGAGCAAACAACCCACAGGCTGGCAAACACAGGCCTACAGGGCTGGAGAGATGGCTCAGCCAAGAGCACAAACTGCTCCCTGAATTCAGATCAAGCACCCATCACAGGTGGCTCACAACTACCTTTTGCTCCAGCTCCAGTGGCTGAGGAGCCTTATTGCTGTGACAGGCGTTCTGCATCTCTTTCAGGGTACAGCCAGTGTCAGGGTTTTTTTTTTTTATGGCAAAATTATTCTCTTTAAAAATCTGTGCATCTGTGCATTTCCCAACATGCAATACTTTTCTCCCTCCCTCCCTCCCTTCCTCCTTTCCTCTTTCCCTCCCTCCCTCCCTTTCCTAAGGAATATCTTGAAATTAGAGCTATCTTAACTCTATATTGAACTGCAGCACTGTAATTTGTTCTAGAAATCGGATGACTTTCAAACTCAATCCTTTCTCACTCCAAAAAGTCAAACATAACTCAGTGCAGACAAATCCACCGAGGCAGAAAGTAGACCAGAGGCTGGGGAAGCAGGAGTGGGACTGAGTGCTAATGGGTAAATAAAGCGCTTATTCTGGGCACAGTAAGCCGGTTGTGTAATTAGACAGTGAGAATGGTTGCAATTGTGCAATTGCTAAAAGCCACAAACCGAACACTCCAAAAGGGCAAATGTTACGGTGTCTGGGTTACACAGTGATAATCCAATTCTTTTTAAAGAGTCAGTATGTTTTCTTTCCAAGTACACAGATGATGTTTTAACTGGAATAAAAAGGACAGATCTTTAAATCACTTTCCTGAAGCCCAGAGGAGCAGGGGACCACGGACTTCCTGGTCAAGTGCTGACTGGTTCTAAGCTACTGGAGTCAGGGTCTCAGGGAAGGGGCTACAATTTGGAGTTACATGATAGTGACAGCTGCACAGCCTCATGGGTTTATCAAATGTACGCTTTGAAATGGTAAGCGTTATAGTACGTAAATTGTACCTTTTTAGGCAAAGAAAAAAATTCATCAGAGTTTCTTTACATGCCCACACAAAATCCTGTATGCCATCGTCTATACTAACTCTGAAATCAAAACAACCAAATGCTTATGAACTGCAAAAGGGTGGAGTGTTACTGCGTAGTGGAATGTTATTCAGAAGTTAAAAGAATTAACTCATATGTGACATGTAGCAGGCTTTCTCTTTGGGCCGCCAATCATTTTCCAAATAAAGACACAGAGACTTATTGTTAATTATAAATGTTCAGCTTTAGCTTGTTTCTTAGCTAGCTTTTTTTTTTAACTTAAAAGAGACCATCTTTATTAATCTATGCGCTGCCCCAAGGCTAGTTTACCTCCTGTATATGCTGTCCATCCCACTTTCCTGCTTTCCCTGTGTCTGTCTTTCTGGCCACGGACTGATTGGCACCCTGGTTGGCTGGCTGACTCCCCTTTTCTCTCTACCTGTCAGCCCCACGAAAGCCTGCTCTACCTAATTTCGCCAGTCAGCTTTTTTATTAGACTAATCAGGTGCCTTAGGTAGGCCAGGTGAAACAGCAACGCATCTTTACATAATTAAACATATGAAGCATAAACAAAAGCAACACATAATTACATTGTTAAATAAATATTCTGTAACACAAACAAATGCAACATATCTTTGCATAGCTAAATAAATATTCTATTCCACAACAGTGATACGAGAAAGATAGTTCTTAAAACATTAAGTAAAGGAAGCAATCACAAAACAGTACACATTATGGGAAATGTCTGGATTAGACATGGTTGTCCCTAGAGAGAAGGGAAATGGGAAGTGACTATTAACATGGGCTCCTTCTATGAGTGCTAGAGACATGCTCAAATTAGATGGTGATGGCAATTCACCTTGCAAATATACTGAAAGCCAAGTCACATGGTATGCAAAGCTACTAAATAAGAAAAAACTGCTGGCGAATAATTGCAAAATACTAGGACAAAGGCTGAGAAGACACAGATGGCAGAAGCCCGTACTAATAGACACAAGGAAAACAACCCTTTCCCATCCTCTCCAAAGACTGTAGCCAGAATTTCCCAAATATCTGGACTCAAGGAAAACTCTCAGCTCATTTTCCAGGTCTCCAGCATATTCGTTAAGGTTTATGCGACCTTCACCTGCCCCTTAGGGAGCCACTGTTCTATGAGTGTACATAAAGCAAAAGTTCTGCCTCTTCCCAGCTCTCATGAAACCCATGAGCCCTTTGTGGTTTGTTCACTGTGTTGTGTTCTAAGGAAGACTTTAATGCTGTCTTCATGGCTTTCCACCTTTTTAACGTATAGGAGTATTAAAGCAAGCATCCATGCGGGATAGTCTCTGCAACTGTGGGTTCTACCAGAAAAGCTATTGTCACTTAGGCTCTGGTTCTTGTTATTACTCAACTCCCTCGTCATGAAAATTGCGTCTCCCTAGTAACAAGGTTGTTTGGCAATTGTTTTGACTTTTAGCGGCCTCAGAAGTGGAATCTTGTCAAACGTTTTAAATTATAGCACTTCCTAATTCATTCAACAAATATTTATTGAGTGTGTACTAGTGCCAGATACTTTCTGTTTATAACTAGCATTACAGAATTCCGGCTGATTAATGAAGTGTGAGCTTTCTCTGACAGATATGGGTAAGAGCACTTCAAATACGTGAATGGGATTAATTTAGGGCTGTTCTCTGGCAGATGAATCAGTCTACCTGCTGCTGAATAGAAGGTAGAGATAAATAAAGTGTTTGAGTAAATGCTTTTTGGTTCTGTGGAGTGGTCCTATCCAACCACAGGATCTTCAGCTTTACATCCCTGTATGCGTGCGCGCGTGTGTGTGCGTGCACACACACACACACACACACACTCACACACACTCACACACACCCCTTACTCTCTGGAGTTAAGCTTGGCGTTCTTTTCCTCAGGCTTCTTCTACAGATGAGAACATTGAAGACAGGGAGGTTGAGCAATATACTTGCTCAGAGGAACACAGGAAGAGAAAGCCCCACGTGGGTTTCAACTTATTTTCTAAAATCAAAGAAGACCAATGACCAAGTCTGTAACCTTTTCTAAACTGTACCTTAATCAAACTTGATTCTAATCTAAAATTACCTTTTGTCCCGCCCTCGCCCCCCCGCCCTGCTGTTTGCTTGACGGGATCTGATTTCCTTACTCTATAGTATATTGATCGGCAGAACTCCTTATACTGGAAGGCTACAGAAAAAACAACTCTGTTTACATTGTCTGGTGATGATCAGATTCTCTGCAGGAGCTAAAAAGTTAAAGTGGATCTGTTTTCTGGTTAGAAAAGGTAAAGGAATGTTTTGTTTACAAAACTCCACAAGACTGATCCTTAGCTGGATATTAAACATAAAAATATCCATTAATTCAAAATGGTAAGTTTATACAATTAAATATAATAAGAACAAATGGATTAGTAGCTTCATCCTTTATGACAGTTTTAATGGAGGAGTCATTTTTACAATAATTTCTCACTTTGAACACTAATTACATACCAACAATTATATAAATGGTTCTTCTATATTGATTTATTTACTACTTACACACTTTGAAGTAAGTTCCACAAATGCTGTAAAGAGCTCATCCGTATGAAATGATGTTACATAGGATGGAGTGACTTGACATTATATACGCACCTCTGCTCTGTAGACAAAGAGACCTGGACAGAGACAATGATTTCCTTGGCCTTGATCTTCTTAGACTCAGGTGCAGATTTGAATCTATGCTCTTAAGTACAGCCTTAAAAAATAATGTTACATTGTATTTATTTATCTACTCATTTATCTATTTTTTGCTTATTTTGTGTGTGTATTTGTGTCTGTACATGTGTGTGCATGTGTGTTAGTTAGAGTTTCTACTGCTGCCATGAAACGCCATGAACAAAAAGCAAGCCAGGGAGGACAGGGTTCATTTGGGTTACACTTCCTCATCATAGTTCATCATCAAAAGAAGTCAGGACAGGAACCTGGAGGCAGGAGCTGATGCAGAGGTCATGAAGGGTGCTGTTTACTGGCTTACTACTCCTGGCTTGCTGGGCACACTTTCTTATAGAACCCAGGACCACCAGCCAGGGGTGGCCTCACCCACCATAGGACCCTTCCCCATTAATCACTAATTGAGAAAATGCCTTACAGCTGGATCTCATGGAGGCGTTTCCTCAGCCGAGGCTCCTTCCTCTCTGATGACTCCAGCTTGTGTCAAGTTGACACACAGACCCAGCCAGGACAACATAGAAATGTATTATCGAATGAAAGTGCTTAAGTTTCAGGGCTCCTACATCCCCCAGTCTCCACGAGTGGTGTACATTACTGGAGCCCTGGAGTGCTGTGGATGGGGGAAAGGGAGCCAGCATGTGCATGAGGTCTCTTCAGAGGAAAGAGACCCACGGAATTTGGTTTTGTTTATCCTAAATTGATAGCCAGCTTTGCACCTACTTACTTTAGATTTGCCATTTGTTTTACTAATTGTGTTTTTGGGGGGAAGATAATTCACAAATTTGCTTAAGTATTGGCTCTACAAAAATCAGGAACTGTTCCATCACCTGTCTGGCTGTTTTTACCCCAATGAATTACAAAGGAATGGACTTTGTTGGAAGGAGATTTAGGCCTAGCTGGAGCTTTGGTTTGCCTCTCAACACGTGCTTCAGGCTTCTCTCTCCCCTAGACGATGATTGGTGACCCAGGAGACTGCTCTCTGTGACTATGTCCCTGACTCCCTTGCCGTCAGTTTAGGGAGCATTATGGGATTGTCTGCAGGAGATAGAGGACATGCTCTTGGTTTAGTGTTCTACCGTCACTGTCTTTGAATTACTATTAGCTTCATATTTGAGTGTATAGTTTATAAATGAAATCAGATGGGAGAATAGAACAAATGAGAACGTAGAAGAACTTCCTGTATGCATGAGTCTGCCATTCCTGCTCTCTCCATTTGGATAGATTCCCATAACAATAGATAGTCTAAGAGAGTCTCAGAATTTCTGAGCACCCATGCACAATGCTTTGGGGTTAAAAAAAAAGACTCAAAGCAATCGTGGATGGTCACTACCTTTCTACAACACAACTCCTCACCCAAGGCTCAAGAAACATCCTGGAAGAGGGGATGGAAGATTTGAAGAGTGAGAGGCCCAGGAGGTATACTGAGAGACGGTGTCTTCTATATGTGACAGGGAGTTGTATTTGTGAAATCTTAGCACCTGAACAAGACCTGCACAATGACAATGCCAGTTGACACCCCATCATAGATGGGAGAAATCTTACAAATCTCACATCCCCCCTAGATGAAGAGCTGTAGCAACTGATAGTTGCTAAGAGACAGAAATCAGTCTTCTCCAGGGAGAAGCCCCCTGGTATGCCACCCAATCCCAGGTGGTCATTCCTAACCACATACATAGGAACAACAATAAATAGACTCAGAAGGTTGTCTTTCTATATACATATGTCTGTTTACACATGTGTGCATATGTAACTAATTAAAGAAGCTATGGAGTGAGAGCAAGTGGGGGTAATGGAAGGAGTTGGAGGAGGAAGAAAGGGAAAATATGTGAATAGAGTACACAAGAATGAAATTCCCAAAAAGGAAAATAAATATTTTAAAGTTATGTAATATAAATTTTTAAAAAATTATTCTTCCGCAATATCAAAAAGAAAAAAGTTAACAAAAATTCAAGGTAAACCCATTATAACTACAATTTGTGAAGTCTTGCTTCCCATGTCAACCAAAATTGCTAGAAATTCATTTAAAAAGCAGTGGGATTCTAAGACACACTAACAACCAATGAACCACACCTTTCCCTACTCAATTAGCTTCCTTTGAAACTGAGACCATGGAGCCGGGCGGTGTTGGCACACACCTTTAATACCAGCACTCGGGAGGCAGAGGCAGGCGGATCTCCATGAGTTCGAGGCCAGCCTGGTCTGCAGAGTGAGCACCAGGACAGGCTCCAAAGCTACAGAGAAATACTGTCTCAAAAAAAACAAAACAAAATGAAACAAAGAGAGCACAGAAGGTGAGGGCAGCCAAGGGCAAGCCTGGACCCTTTCCTTTCAAGTTGATCCTTATTCACTGGGTAGGCCAGGGTATGTGGTATACACGTACGTGTAAAGATGTGAAACAGAACAATTGAGTTAGTTTTGTGTAGTATTTCTACTGTTTCCATATGAAGAAAACACAGTCATACCCTATGAAATGTGCATGATATAATTTTGGAGCCTATGCAAACGAGCTAAACAGTCTAGTAATGCATGTAAAGCTGACATGGCTGAATGTTAAGATAAAAGATAAGATTTTATTACTAACTTAAAATTGTGATTTTCCTTTATGTAGAATGATTATTAAACAGGAATATTTAAAAACAAGGAAGATGGGCAGGCAGTATGGAATACGCCTTTAATCCCAGCACTTGGGAGGCAGAGACAAACAGATGAATGAATCTCTGTGAGTTACAGGCCAATCAAAGCTAGTTAATGAGACATTGTCTCAAAACAAACAAAACAACAACAACAAAAGCCATCCAAAATTAAAGGTGTGGGGGCCATGTGGGATGGGGGGAAGTAAATTATAGAATAGAAGCAAATGCTTTCTGTTTCAGGGCATCTAGCCACCACTTTTCTATACATTTTTTCACTTTGCTCTGGGCTCCAAGATAGGTAGTGAGTTTTGGTTGACAATGGTTACATTCCTCCATCAATGGTCAAAAACTTGAGGAGAGCCCTCTGAGTGTCCTGTGATCTAGAGTTGTGCCCTTCCCCCTGTGCCTTCAAGTTTGGTCCTGATAGCACTTACTCCTTCACCAGCCCTGGTGTGGGTGGGAGAGTGCATCTCAGTAGGGAATGGAAAAAGACATCATATTTCCCGTTATTTATCCTCGGCTCCTGCATACACTCTTCTTAGACTCCTCTTTACCCCACCCCCTCTCTCCTCTGCTCATATTTTATTACAGACCGTTCAAACCCAGAGGAATGGAGAGAATAGTTTAACAGACGCCTAGGTACTCATTACACAGTGTTTATAATAATTTGTCACCCCTGGGAGTATGTCATTTATTTCTTGCTGGGATCATGGCCAAGAGAAGGGCTTATGCTATCATTGGATTATTGAAGGTCACTGCATTCTTGACTCTAGCAGGTGACAGCAACTTGGAAGCCTACTGCTACAAGTGAAATGAAGCCTCAGATTAAGACAGTGAAATGTCTGGTTTAAGGGGATTTCATTACCGGTTCAGGGAAACTTGGCTCCCACTGGGCATCTTGGCTCATCTTACAACATGTCTACCTTACACACAAAGCAGCATCAGGAACAAACTTCCTACCATCAGAAATAAGTGAAGCTTGTCAGTCAACAACATGTCTTCTCAAAGACTAGTAAGCGGTTTATCTTTTCACTCGCATGGGCGAAGAAAACACAAGGTCCATATTCTTTGTGAGGCTGCCCTTTCCTTGAGAATATTTTTTTTACATGGTTGAAAGTTTTATCCTTTATTATTTTAGCAATCACTAATTTGAAAATATGGGTGAAAGTGTACATGCCAGAAATTTCAAGTGACATTTCTCTCCACTGTCTAACCATATTTCAGGCATGGTGTTTCCATAACCTTAATATATCTGTGACATTTTTTAAAATTTTTATTTTTTTATTAAAAAATTTACACTTCCTCCCCTTCTCCCGGTCCCCTCCTGCTCCCCCACTACCCCTCCTCCCTCCCCCTCCAACCTTAAAAGAGGGCATGGTGCCCTGCCCTGTGGGAAGTCCAAGGCCCTCCCTCCTCCATCCCGGCCTAGGAAGGGGTGCATCCAAATAGACTAGGGTCCCAAAAAGCCAATACATGCAGAAGAGATAGGTCCCAGTGCCATTATCAATGGCTTCTCAGTCTGCCCTATTGTCAGCCACATTCAGAGAGTCCGGTTTGATCATATGTTCATTCAGTCCCGGTCTAGCTGGATTTGGTGAGCTCCCATTAGATCAGGCACACTGTCTCAGTGGGTGGACCAGCCCCTTGTGGTCCTGACTTCCTTGCTCATCTTCTCCCTCCTTCTGCTCTTCAATTGGACCTTGGGAGCTCAGTCCATTGCTCTGATGTGGATGTGGGTCTCTGTCTCTATCTCCATCCATCAGACGAAATTTCTATTTTGGAAATCAGTGTGGCGGTT
This sequence comes from Ondatra zibethicus, assembly GCA_004026605.1. Lineage (NCBI taxonomy): Eukaryota > Metazoa > Chordata > Mammalia > Rodentia > Cricetidae > Ondatra > Ondatra zibethicus. The sequence goes on along the minus strand of PVIU01013109.1, from coordinate 220 downwards.
TCTCAGAAAATTGGGAATCAACCTACCTATCCAGCAATACTACTCTTGGGAATATACCCAAGAGATGCCCAATCATACTACAAAAGCATTTGTTCAACTATGTTCATAGCAGCATTATTTGAAATAGCCAGAACCTGGAAACAACCTAGGTGCCCCTCAATGGAAGAATGGATAAAGAAAGTGTGGAATACTACTCAGCGGTAAAAACAATGACATCTTG
>PVIU01013108.1:9622-57373 GCA_004026605.1 Ondatra zibethicus | reverse complement strand
GGAAGCTGGGGTTGTCTAGGTGATGCTGAAAATGCTAACACTAATAGCTTTGTTTGTCTCAATGGTTTCCCAGTGTCTGATTCTGTTCACTGCAACTCTCTGAAAAGCAATGCCTGTATTTTAATTACCTTTGTACTTACAACAAATCTGTGTCAAATGTATTTGCTAAAAGACTAAGTAATAAACTTTACAATATCAACTTTTTAGAAAAATAAACTTTATTCAAACTAATTACATTTTTAAAGGGAAATTTTCTTCCCCAGCTTTACTTTGATTTCTGCAAATTTCATAAATAATGGCATTTCACAGTTACATATCCTCCATGCGTGCTATTAAAAATGAACAAACCCAAATAAACAAGTTTTAAAATAATTTTATTGACAGAACAGTACCAAAATCAAAATAAGTAGGAGTAAAATTTCCTCTTTATATGTGACTCCTTATTAACTTTAGTTTGATTTAATGTTTCTGTAGATTATATACATATATATATGATTAGAGTTATTAAGACTGTATATATGTGTATAACCATATATACACATATATATTATTTTAAATTCTGTATAGACTTAGCATTGAAAATAAACTGCCTACATTCAGTTAAAATCTCTGTAAAAGAAAAAAAATATTAACCAAGGTATCAGATTTCCTATCATCAAAATATTGCCATGCTCTGTAAAAAGACATGATGAGTGTTAATGATTGGTGCACTGGAATTTTAAGAAATCAGGAGATACTTATTGCAGACCATCACCATGGTGATTCAAAGTCCTCAAGGCACACAGATGCATTTACAGTAGGAGTCTGGAGTGGTCTGATGGAAAACATCTCTGAACCAAGAAATTGCAATCCCCTTCAACTAACTATTCTTTGCTAAAACCATGGAGATTTCAAAGCTCCTTGGTAGTCCATTGATTCTTCCCCTCTCCCTGGAAGACAAAGAAATACTTCCCTTTAGAATTCTTAGACTCCTTGTGTAGTGTCGTGTCCTCTGACTCGGTTAAACCTTCCTCAGAACTATTGGTTTACAATGCCTACTTTCATCTCTAGCTCAGGTTTGAGAGATTAGTGTTTAAATGGTTCTCAGAAATTGAATATCCACATGCAGAATATCGAAACTTCACCCTTGTCTATCAATCTATACAAAAATGATCAAAATCCTTGAGGTAATAGCTTTAGTTGCAAGAGAAATCAAGCTCTTCACAGCATTGGCACAGGTGACAATTTCCTGGATATTACTCCAAACGCAGAAGAAACAAAAGCAAAAATGGAAAATTTGTTTAAATCAAATTTTCAAACTGACATGAATTGAAGAGTTAACATCTGGAATATGTAAATAACTCAAAAAACAAGCAATGATATTCATGGACAATTCTCAGAAGAAGAAATACAAATACCTAATAAATATTTGAAAGTCATTCCATAAAATTACCAGAAAAGCAAAAATTGACAAATGCTGTTATAGATAAAGTTAAAAAAAAAACATGCTTACAGTGTAGAGATTCTTCAAACAACTAAAAAGTAGTGCTACCATATGATCCAACTACTGCTTGGCATCTTCCTAAAGGAAATGAGGTCATAACACAGAAGTCATACCTACCTGTTTGTATTCATCACTGCACTGTTCATTGATTCAGCCCAGGTGCCTGTAACTGATGGAGTATTATCAGTCACAAAGCAGAATGAAATAATTATAGCAAAATGAAAGAAACTAGAGGTCATTGTTAGATAAAATAAGCCCGACATAGAAAGGCAAATATCTTGTGTTCTTTCTTGTGTGTGGAATTTTTAAAACATCTTGAATAATCAACTTGAAGAAAAAATATTGCTAAATACTATTAAGAGTGCTAGAATGGTGGCAAGGGGAAAAAGGAGAATGGATGTGATCAATATGGTGTCTGCATCTACTGCAACATTGCAGCAGAACCTGGTAAATTGTGTGATTAATATGCATCATAATAAGAAGAATAGGTTTTAATAAATACTAAGGGTATATGCAGAATTCTTCACTTAAAACACTATATTTTGAAAAGACCATAGTTGTGTAACAGTTTCCTTCTAGATTGCATTACTCCTTCCAGAAGGGAAGTTCCTTAAGTAGGAAGGTAAACAACTCAAAATAGCTTCAGGAAGTTCCTGAAACTGACAAGATTCACTAAGTCCCTCCTTCCCTGCCAGAGTAAGCAAACCAAGCTATAAAGAAGACTATCAGACAAACAAAAATGGAGAAAAAAATCTGAGACCCAGACAAAGAGCCTGGAAGAAGTACAAATCAATCTGGCTTCCTGGAAGAGGTTTAGATCCACTGAGTGGCTTCGAAGGGACACTTTGAATGTTGAGCTACCTGTAGGCTGTGCAGTGTGCTCCAGGTTCCTAGCTTCTGTGAGCTGTCAACTATGTTGGGATGAGCCTTGATAATGCAACTTCCTTTGAGTCATTTCTGATCCTGTAAATAACTCCCTCACCCATACTCTTGTTAAGTAACCCCAGTATAACTCACTGGTTCACCAAATTGGACTTTGATGATGTCTGTACTGTGGTCTGCCATGATCTTCCCATCTGGCTACAGTAGTTCTCAACCTTCCTCATGCTGCGACTCTTTACTATAACTCCTCATGTTGTGGCCACCCTCAACAGTAGAATTCTTTTTGCTGCTACTAAATAATTGTAAATTTGCTACTGTTATGAATCGTAATGCAAATATCTGTGTTTTCTGGTGGTTTGGGTCTCAACCCACAGTGTGAGAGCCACTGGGTTAATGGATATGTGTGTGTTGCATCTTCCCAAGAAAAGTTTTGTCGCACAACAAACAGTCGAAGTGTAGCAGGGAAATCGGAGCATGGAGAGAGAGGGGGGAACAGGAAAGCACAGTGTGGAAATATATAGAAACCATTACTTCATGTGCTGCCTTAGAACATGTTTAAAAACTGTACAACAAGGCTTTAAGAAGCTTAAACTTTATAAAATCCCGAGTCCTTTAAAAATATTAATTCGTTTTCCTTGAAGGGGTGCTAGCAGACCCAAACATGACAAACAGGGCTCTGGCAGACCTTGCCCTTCCCCCATATCCTTTCTTGCTAAAAACCTTTAGATTACTAAAGCTAACCACCAAAGTCTTTTCCCTTAGTTGGCCACTTCCTCCTCCTGAGGCTTACTACCAAGGTCCAGTTATTAAAGTATTGAAGTCCAGCAACCAAAAGCCCCTTTGGTCACCTAATTAGCATGCCCAATTAAAATTAAACACCTCATCCGAATTCAGGGTTTCCCCTATTACCTTTATAAGCTGCCATTTGCCTGGGCCATGTCTGTCTCCTCTCTAGGAAGAGGCAGTCCTTTGTCCCTCTGGGGCAGATAGCCCTTCCCCCTCACTCTTGTTCCTTTTCCCTTCTCCCTCTTCCTCTATCTCCTGTCTTTGTGCCTCCATATCCTGGCCCTCTGTCTTTTTGGGGCAGATAAATCTCCTTTGTGCTGGGAACTTGGTCTTGGGTGCCTTGTGCTGGTACCTGTCTTTTAATACCTTTCACACCCAAAAGATAAACGCTAAAATGTCTTAAAAGTATGCATTAAGGTGTAGTTCATGATCCCACTCTCCTTCACCCAAAAGAAGAGCAAAAGATACCATATTTTCATTTATCTTTGAATTTATTTATTCTAAGGACACTATGTAAACACACAGAACACTAAACATTTTATCAGGCATAAAAGATAGGAAAGAAATCACTTTAGAAATGAATAAAATGCAGCGTCTTGCCCTTGGAATGATGGAGGAAATGCACAGTTGAGGCAATTATATCAGGACGTGAGAGAGAACACAGGTGGTATGGGAGTCCCATGGAATGACACGCAGGCCAGGAAAGGTGTGAGGAAGAGAAGCGGGTCAAGGAAAGCTTCACATATCAGATGATTTCAAACTCAGACGAGCTGGGTTAGTTAAAACAAAAGTCAGTCCATGTTAAAGAAGGGGGGGGAAGACACTCCAGGAAAATGAGGTGATTCTTGGGATTGAACTGGCATCTGTGTAAGTGGACAGTAGATAGAAGGGCCAAAGGGTGGTAAATGAGAGACTGAATCACAACGGTTTCTGAGCCTGTTTATCTTAGTACTCTGTGTAGTTATGGCAGAATTGTCAAGCCTGGGCAATTTGTGACACGCATAAATCTGTTGGATCACAGGTCTAGAGGTTGGGGAGGCAGAGGAACTCAAAAAGAGAGAGAACTGGACCATCACAATAGAAATCAGGCAGAAGTCAAGGACTCAACCATAGTCCATCCTGAGTCCAACAAGCTCATGTCATTCTTTATACAAAATGTGTTCGTTCTATCCCGATAGCACCCACAATTTTAGTTTATCCCAGAATCAACACCAACATTCAGTGTCCACGCTTCCTTCCAGTGAGAAAGGTTAATACTCAAACCCTGACTGTCCTGAGGAAAAGCTCTGACTGTGGGACTGCAAAATCAGAACAGGCCATCTGCTTCCAAACTACAATTGTTTGAAAGGCACGTAGTAGACATTCTCCTCTTCAAATGGACACATCTGGAAAAGAGGAGTAGCTGGTCCTATGTGAGGGAGTAACATCAGATCTTAAGACTCTAGAATGGCTCTGGGCACCTTCACATAAGATGCAAGGTACAAAGGTGGACCTTCAAAAGATTCTACTAGAGTCAGCTGACACAGCTGCTCTCAGGAGTTAAAATCTCATACATACCACTCCCCTTGGCTGGGGCTGTACTATGGAAGATCTACAGTTTCAGCATATTAGTTGAGACTCTGCCCCTGTGGCTCTGCCAGGTATTGCTCTAGTGAAGATTGTGTGTAATGGATCCTTCCCTATTGAATTCCCTGCCCGATTCCTCAGGCTGCCCTCAACCACCTTCCAAACCCAGGTGAAGGCCATAGTGACTCCACAAATATTATACTTGTGTGCGTGCAAACTGTGCAGGCTTCCTACTTGTCTCCCCTATGGAAGTGGTTCAGATAAGCACCTGGGCTCTTACCAGTGACAGCCAAGAAGTGATTTCCTGAAATGCAGGGAACTGAGTCCGAATGCAGTCATGGGTGGAGCCTCCAGCCCAAACCCTGGAGTCATTCTGTTCTTCCAGAGCTCTGGACCTGGGAAGGGAGGAACAGCATCAAAAGTCTCCTAGGTGTCTTCTGCATGATTCGGGCTGTGTCTTGATGATCCTGCCTGGCTTCCTTTTATGCATACCAAACTCTTTATCAAATGGTCACTTGGCTACACCCTCCATATTTGCTTGTTTTTTTTACATGGCAAGGCTTCAAGTTTTCCAATTGTTTGCGTTCTGCTCACTAAAGCTGTAGGTTTCATCTTTCAGTCCCTTCCTTTACATTTTTTTGCACATTTTATTTTGTTGAACACTCATGACAGAGGGACATATGGTATTGTTCTTGCCTTTTTACAAATTACGTCTCTTCTTTCTTCTCTCATTTCACTATATGCAATTCAAGGAAAATGCGCAGCACCCAGGATGCTTTGTTGTTGGATAATTCTCCTATAATACATCTTAGTGTATTACTCCCAAGTTCTCCTTTCACAATGCTGTAGAATTTGAGACAAATTCAGGCAAGTTCTCTGACAGATGTTACAAAATATAACCATTGCGCCATTTCTCATACTTTTTTTCTCATTTCTTCCCAATCCCTCATCAGAATGAATTTTGTTACCATATTTCTGCCAAATTCTGGTATTGGTCACTAAGTACCTATAGGACATCTTAAGCTTTTTATGTACCTCTCCTACTAGGTCATCATTGGAATCATTTGTAATGGTTCTTTCATGAGAATGGGGGCTTCGTTTAAAACTATGCCATCTTCTGTCGAATTCTAAAGCCAATTTTCTCTTTAGGTCTGTATTACTATCAAAACACTATTTATAACGAGCAGGTTTACCTTTGAACTGTGTATTCTGGATATTGTCCTGTGGTTTTGGAGACTGATGATCTAATGCAAAGCTGTCTACAAAGTCCTCTACAGCATTCAAACTACTATGAAGTTATGAATATAACTTCTTACCTTATCCTAAAAGAAAAACTCCGAAACTTTTCCCCTCATTTTTATTAGTTCTTTGAGAATTTCATATAATGTATTTTATCATATTTATCCCCTCCCTCCCTACACAACTTTGTGTCCTTTTTAAAAAACCCTATTGAGTCTAATTTTCACTGTTCATATTTTGTTGGAACCTTCTACCGGAATGTGGTGGATCTATTAATAGAACTGAGAAAGAAAACACAGGCAGACATAGCTATTTTAATACTGTACAAAGTAGACTTCAAACCAAAACTAGCCAGAAAAGATAAGAAAGGGTGTTTCATACTCATTAAGAAAAAATCTACTAGCAAGATATTGCAATCTTAAACATATATGCACCAAACATAGGAGCATTCAATTTCATAAGTGCTGTTGGATCTAAAGCCATAGATTCATCTCAACCCAATGATAGTTGAAAATTTTAATACTATACTCTGATTAAGTGGGTAGTAAAATGGCATAAAGTCATATGGTAGAATTTTTTTCTAGATTTTATAGGATATTGGTTATGATTCTTTTCATAAGTATCTGCATAGTCACATTACTTACATATTTATTATACTTCCATCCTGATTGTCTGATTGTCATTTCCTATATCTGTGATAAACTATCCTGATAAAGATAACTTGCATTCCATCGTTGGGGAAAAGTCAAAGTGCCAGGAACGTGAAGCAGCTAGTCACATGACACACATCACACACAGCTAGACAAAAGCAAAGAGGAATGAGCTAATGCAGGGCTGCTACTGCTCAGCTTACTGTCTCCATTCTTACACAATCCAGGATTGATTGCACAAGGAACGATGCCACCCACGGTAGATATGTCTTCTCACCTCAATAAACAAAATTTAAAAAAAAACCCACATTGTTGCCCATGGGTCAACCTAATATAGATTGTCACTCATCCAGACTCTTACACATTTATGGTGGTTTGAATAAGAATGGTCACAATAAGCTCATATATTTGAATGCTTAGTCATCAAGGAGTGACATTATTTGAAAAGATTAGTGAAGACCGACGCTTAAAAGAAATCCCATACTAGCTCACAATTGGCTGTAGGAATTTCTACAGCACCTCCCCTTTGTTTAAATAGGAAAGTTCTGAGCCTAATACAAAATTATATACAATAAGAACAAATATCAGGTATAAAAATTAGAACTATAACCAGCATAAACAATATCAAGCAGGAAACGTGATAAAAGTTTCAATAATTATCCTATCCTAATGAGTTTAAGTCTTGTATAATAAATAACTTGGCCAAGTCATGAGAGAAAAGTAACTACAACTATCTAGTCTTCAACCCCAATGAAGACCTGAGAAGGGAAATAATATTTCTTGAGTAAGCAGGAAGTGCAATTAAGCAACTTCCAACATGTGCAACAAATGACAAAGACGATTGGATACCTGGGCAATCACCCAAAGTCTCATTTGCAACATTGGAGCAACCAAATTTGGCTAAGGCCTAGAGTAACTGACAGACCATTTTCAGAGATAGGAAATTTTTCAAAACAATCTTACCCTGTCTTGGCATGATTTGACAGTTTTTTTTCTTGTATCCTGCTTGTCCTGTCCGGACATCATGCATTTTGTCAATGGTCAATGCATGGGCAGTTCCTTGCCCAAAGGCCAGTTTGGCCAAGAAGAAAACAAGCTCCAAGTGGAGTGCCATTGATGCTCAACATTCTCTCGGGAATAGATCAGTGCTGCGAGGAGCAATCGTGTCTCACATCAACAGAACCCTAAGTTATTTAAATGCCATATTCTACAGCTCTTTGAAGTGGTTGAAGATTACGTATCTATGCAGAATACAATCTCTATGTATTTAAAGAACCTGATTAGTCTAACTATAAGTATGACAAACATGGATGACTATTGACCTATGAATCTTAATGCCTATATAACTTAAAGACTAAGACTTCATATTAGAATATTAAACAATCTTTAAACAATTGTGCAACAAATGAGAACAATGATCTCAAAATGTAAACAGTGTATAAGTATTTTGATCAGAGAAATTTATATTGCAATATGATAAATATATCCTAAAATTGTATCAATATACAAAATGTCTTAAGCAGAGATAGAAGCATGCTGCATACTATATGACAAAATAACTTTGCCTAGGTATACAAATATTATAGACAAAAATTGGAACATATTCAATATAATTTAAGTTTATATCAATATACAAGAATTTATACCAACATAAATAATAGCTCATAAGTATTCACTCCATTACTCACTATTATTATTAGTGTGAGTAAGCTCACACTCATCTATTATCCCATCCAATTTCTTTCCCTTTTTTTCAAAGAGATTCCTCAGCTTACATAATTTTCTCCTCAACCCCCAACCCTATAACAATTATAATCAACCCCTAAATGATATCCCTAACCCTGAGGACAAACTTTGTTCGGAGAAAGGACATCGTCTTCTAGAATTACTTCCAGCTGTCATGGGGGTGATGTTCTTTCTATGGGATTCTGTGAAAGTAAAATGATGGTTGAGTTCCAAGATTACTATCTGGTATAATTGTGAATAGTCTCTGATTATTTGGTAGGGTTTTTCTGGGGTTCCTATTTTGGAGCTCTTGCCAGAAAGTTATAAAAAAAAGTGTACCATATCACCTAACCAAGTTGGAACCATCTTGAGCAGCTGGTACCTAAAACAGGTCTTATATTAATGCTATCAGCATCATGACATCATATCAACCAGGTGGAGTTGTTGTTGTGGGGCCCATCTTCTTCCTGGAAACATCAAATATTACTGCAGGAAAATTCATTGTTCATTGTGGAAAACTTAAACATTGTTTATACAGACATATATATTCAATGAAAGGTATGATAGAGTCAAACATAGGTATGAAGAAAATATTTTCTAAATTCTTTTTTCTTTCTGTCCCATACCATGGCTCTTGATATGAGACAGAAACTCTGAATTTTTATTTTAATAACATGCTTGGATTTAGAGAAGGACAGAGCCAGTGTCCAGATCCAAAGCCAGCTTTGATTTTTAAGTGAGTCATAATTATTATTTTATATAGTATTCAGAGATTCTTATACTTTAATGCTAGAAGCCCATGTCTTTACCATCTCCCTAACAAATGTGGAATGCAAACTGTAAGTTACTACTGCTTGCTTAATTTCTTTTAGATCATTCATTCCTATAGGTATCCATCTACCTTCTTTGAATCCTTTTGGTCCTTTAGAACTTGATGCCTTGACAGAGTAGATTACAGGGTAGGAAGCTAAATCCCTGGGTAAGTCATCTCCGACAGCTACTGGTGCTGTTAAATAGTGTGGGATTTACCCCTGTATGCTGTGATTACCATTGATAAATAAAGGAACTGCTTTGGGCCTATAGCAGAGCTATCGGGGAACAGATCTAGGTGGGGAAAACCTAAGCTGAATGCTGGGAGAAAGGAAGTGGAGTTAGAGAGAAGCAATGCAGCCCTGCTGGACACCAACACTGGAACTTTACCCAGTAAGCCACAGCCTCATGGCAATACACAGATTACTAGAAATGGATTAAATTAAGATATAAGAGTTAGCCAATAAGAAGCTAGAGCTAACTGGCCAAGCAGTAATTTAAATAATATAGTTTCTGTGTGATTATTTAGGGTCTGATCTACCAAGCTGCAGGGAATCAACAAGCAGCCTCCCTCCAACAGTTAAATCCTGTCCTTGTACCTTCTTTCCCTGCTCATCAGCTCTAATAATTCCCTCAATCATTTTAAATCTTTTTACTACTGTCTTTTGTAAAGCCTGAATCTCCTGACCTGTATATATCTCTACTGATTTCATTGAGGCACCTAGCCTCATTTCTGCACATGTGATTCCAAGATCTGAAGTTTTTCCTTTAAAGGTAACATCTCATCCTTGAACATTATTTGGATAGTGTGCATATCGCCTTCCTGGAGAGATACTCTATCTGCTAACCTATCATAACTTTTTAAGAGATTTTGATTGTCAAATTCAACAGTATAAATTCTTCAGATAATTTATCAGTACCCTTTGGCATGAATTCAATATTATCTGTCAAATTAATGTTACCCTTTTCAATAGTATTAATTTTTCAGGTAACTTTTGATTTTTCAATGGTATTAATCCTGTCAACTAGCTGTTCATTATTTTATATTTTATTTTATTTTTTTGGTTTTTCAAGACAGGGTTTCTCTGTAGCTTTGGAGCCTGTCCTGGAACTAGCTCTTGTAGACCAGGCTGGCCTCAAACTCACAGAGATCTGCCTGCCTCTGCCTCCCAAGTGCTGGGATTAAAGGCATGTGACACCACCACCTGGCGACTGTATCATTTCTAAAAGTGCCTCATTCTTGGATCTGTAATCAAACCATTTTCTTTTTTTAATTTTTTATTTTGTACACAATAGTGTTTTTCCTGCATGTATGTCTGTGCGAGGGTGTTGGATCTTGGAGTTACAAACAGTTGTGAACTGCCATGTGGGTGGTGGTAATTGAACCTGGGTCCTCTGGAAGAGCAGTCAGTGCTCTTAATTGCTGAGCCATTTCTTCAGCCCCCTCAAACCATTTTCTTAAGTATATAATATGAAGAAATAAACTGAGTCCCAATATCCAATAAATGGATGAATCACAACCATATAAGCCTTGCAGAATACAATCCATAGTATTAGCAAAAAGTTACTAAAATTTTCCGTGATAATATTGTCTGCCATTTATGTTGATTTATTAATTACCTGTTGAGAGATCTGGTAAATTGTTTTAGGTGTAATAATCTTTATTGTCCAGCAGGTATCGTGGTTGCAGAGTCGTGACTAGCAGTGCAACCTAGTGCCACAAACAGTCCTGAGCCACTTTAGTTTTTGTGCCTTGGTGCTGGTTAAATACTGAGAAATATGCTTTGCTTGACAAATTAAAAGCATACATGGAGGTAGAATGTTATATACATAATAAATAAATAAATCTTTTAAAAAAATAAAAGCAATTAAGTCAATTCCATACGTGGAGCAAGAAGCCCAGAACTCATGGGCAGGCAGCACAAACTGGAAGCTGAGCAAGTTGCCACATGGCAGGGAATGTGGCAGTGGGGGAGGGGATGTAAATGAGCTTGGTAAATTTCCAAGTCACTGCTGTAACATGAGGACCAGCTTGTTGGGGTTTCTGTCCTGCCCAGCTCCCACAGCTATCAAGTCCCAAAGAAATCACACAGAGAGTCTATATTAGATATAAACTGATTGGCCCATTAGCTCAGGCTTCTTATTAGCTCTGGTAACTTATATTAGCCTATAATTCTAGTATACGTTAGCCACATGGCTCGGCACCTTTTTTGGCGGGGTAGGTCACATCTTGTTTCTTCTGTGGTCTGGGCAGGACTGGGGAAAGAGCTTCCTTCTTCCCAGAATTCTCCTGTTCTTATTGCCCTGCCTCTACTTCCTGTCTGGTTGTCCTGCCTATACTTCCTACCTGGCTACTGACCAATCAGCGTTTATTTAAAACATAATTGACAGATATAGAATTGTTCTCCTGCACCACACTGCTTGCAGTTAGCTTCGCTGTGGCAGGGGTTTTACAAAAAAAAAAAAAAAAAAAAAAAAAAAAAAAAAAAAAAAAAAAAAAAAAAAAAAAAAAAAAAAAAAAAAAAAAAAAAAAAAAAAAAAAAAAAAAAAAAAAACAACAACAAAAAAAAAAACAAACACTTAGGTAAAAGCAAGCCAAGCAAGCAGGGGTGGAAGACTTTTTAGGCTGTGGAGAGGTTAGACCTTTAAGCTGGTCCACCTGGTAAGTGTGGACTCTAGATCCACGTGGGTGTCAGATGAAAATGGAGGCTTAAAAGAAATCCCACACTAGCTAAAGCCACATAAAGGATCTTCTCCCAGGAGCTGAAGAAAAGCTAGAGAGTGTTGTTCTGACAACTACAGGTGGAAGTAGGAGGTAATGTCCAAAGTTCCTAAGCTTATCAACTGGGCGCTAATGCACGCAGTGCTGAAAATATGGTTGTTGTAAACTTATAAAAATCCCATTTTTTTCTATCTATAAAATGAGGTACTAATATTCCATTTGCCAAGATATTGAGAAGATTGTAGTTTTATCCCCTTTTATTAAAAATAGATGATTATCTCATACAATATATCCTGATTATAGTTTCTCCTCCTTCTACTCCTCCAAGTTTCTCCGTAACTCCCCTCAACTCCGCATCCATTCTCTTTCTGTCTCTTGTTTAAAAAGAATGGACTTCTAAGGGATAACAATGAAATATAACAAAATAAAGTATAAGATGAAACAAAAATAATCACAGAAAGGTTTGACAAGGTAAATCAACAGAAGAAAAAGCCCTAAGAGAAGGCACAACAATCAGAGATCCACTCATTCACACAAGCAGGAGTTCCATAAAAATATTAACCTGAAGACTACACTATACATGCAGAGGACCTGGTGTACAGCAGTGTAGCTCCTATGCTTACTGTTTCAGTCTCTGTGGGTTCATATGAGCCTAGCTTAGCTGATTCAGAGGGCCTTACTCTCCTGGTGTCCTCCTTCCCCTCTGACTCTTGCATTTTTTTGTCTCCTTTTCTGCAGGGTTTCCTGATCCCTGAGGGGAGGAATATGATGGAGACATCCCATTTCGAGCTGTGTGTTCCAAGGACTCTCTCTTTCTCTCTCTGCATATTGTCTGGCTGTGGGTCTCTACATTGTTTCCATCTACACAGGAGGATGTTTCTCGGATGATGACTGGATAAAGCACTGGTATGGCTTATAAGTATAGTAGAATATCATTAGGAGTTATTCATTGTTGCTTTTTCTGGATTTTTAGACCAATAGTATTTGGTTTTACCCTATGTCTCTGTGCTATCTAGTCTCAGGTTCTTGGTCACCCAAGCAGTGTCTAGTTTGGGTTCCATCTCATGCTGTGGACCTTCAGCCAAATGAGACATTGGTTGGTTATTCCCATAAACTTTTTGCAACCATTTTCCTAACATACTTTGCTGTCAGGAGACTGTAAATCAAAAGTTTTGTGGCTGTGTTTACATTTCTCTTTTGGTAACCTGAAGAGTATGTTCCCATACCAAGGAAACTAGAATGTAGGGATAAAGGTTCTATCTAGGGAACAGGTCAACCTTACCATGTTTAATGAGTTGTATGGGTGTTGTCTTCAGCAATGGAACCTTGTTGTTAGTTTGTAGAGAGCTATGTATTGCCTTAGCAACAGCCTGGATAGTTTGGAAATTTTCACTGGACCCCTTTGGCCAATACTCAATTGTATGTAACCCACTCCTAGTACTGGATGCTTGGTGTGATGACAAGAAATGGCTAGCTGGGACTCTGTCTCCCTCATTATTTGGAGGCTTCATTAGGATTGCCTTCATATAATCATGAAGTTTCCACTGCATTAGGTTTCCACAACACCCCTCAAATTCTCCTCAATTCTAGCTGTCTCTCCCTGCATTGTCTCCATGAACCCCATCTCTTTGCTCTTTGCTCTGTTGGGAGTCCTTGCTGGATAAAGATTGCAGTCCACCATATCCAGACAGTTCTCTCCAAGCTCAGCACCAGACAGAAGAGGACAGGGGCTTCTTGTTCTCTGCCTGACCTTATTTAGAGACTGACCCTGAGCCTGGATGCCTGTTTTACCTTAGGTGTGACCTTTGACACAGTTCCTGCAAATGCTCATCTTCTGCTGCCACATATGGTAATTATACATTATGCTAGGAACTTCACGATAGAAGTGTGCTGACAAACTCAAATTAGGTAATGCTGTTCCCATCCTATATATCTCCCTTAACCTGGACTAAAGCTGAGCTGTAACACCGAAACTGTATCCTGGAAGGATATTTCTGCTGTGCTCACAGACTGCACAAACCTGCTACCCACCTCTCTTGCTTTTTACCTCATGGTCTGGTGGTCAATGAACTGTGACATAAAAGGAGACCCCACACCTCTCCACCTGATCCTCCTGTGCCCACTCCACTCATAAAATCCTATTTTCCCCACACAGGGAGATCCATGTGTCCTCTTTAACTGTACCTACCCTCTCTGGCTCTACTGTTTGTAGTTTGGTTATCATTTATTTAATGATTAATATCTGCATTTAAGTGAATACATACCTGATTTGTTTTTCTGGGTCTGGGTGACCTCACTCTGGATTATTTTTCTAGTTCCTTCCATTTGCCTGTAAATTTCATGATGCCATTATTTTTAATAGCTGAGTAATACTCCATTCTGTGAATGTACCATTTTTCTTTATCCATTCTTCATTTTTTTAAAATTTTTATGATAATTGGTGTTCTGCACGCATGCATATCTATGTGAGAGTTTTGGATCCCCTGGAACAGGAAATACAGACATATGTGAACTGCCATGTGGTTGCTGGGAACTGATTCTGGAAAAACAGTATGTGCTCTTAACCACTGAGTCATCTATCCAGCCCCATCTTTTATCCATTACTCTGTTGAGGGACATCTAGGTTGCTTTCAATTTCTGGCTATTATGAATAAAACCAGAATGAACAAGGTTGAGTGAGTATCCTTGTGGCAGGATGAAGCATCCTTTGAATATATGCCTGAGAGTGGTGTAGCTGGGAATTGGGATAATCAATTCCCATCTTTCTAAGGAACACCAAACTGATTTCCATTGTGGCTGCATAAGTTTGCACTCCTACCAGCAATGGATGAGTGTTCTCCAGACATAAGTTCACAAAGACATCAGTTCAAACACAGCCTCACCAGCATGAGCTGTCACTTGTATGATTGATCCTAGCTATTCTGACAGATGTAAGACAAAATCTCAAAGCAGTTTTGATTTGCATTTCCGTGATGACTAAGGGTATTGAACCTTTCTTAAAGTGTTTTTCATCCATTTGAGTTTCCTCTACTGAGAATTCTCTGTCTAGATCTGTACCATATTTTTAATTGGATTGTTTGGTTTTTTGATGTTTAGTTTGTAGGTTTTTATTTATTTTTAATATTAGCCCTCTATTAGATGTGATGTTGACAAAAATCTTTTCCCATTATGTAAGCTGGCACTTTGTGCAATGTCCTTTGCTTCACAGAAGCTTCTCATTTTCATGAGATCCCATTTGTTAATTGTTGGTCTTAGTGTCTTGATAATGGTGTTGTGTTCAGAAATTATTCTATGCCAATGAGTTTAAGGCTCTTTTCCACTTTCTCTTCTATCAGGTTCAGTATATCTGTTTCTACATTGAGGTCTTTGATCAATTTAGAGTTGAGTTTTGTGCAGGGTGATAAATATGAATATGTTTATATCCTTCTACATCTAGCTTGACCAGCATCATTTGTTGATGGTACTGTCCCTTTTTCAGCATGTATTTATGGCTTCTTTATCAAAAATTAGGTGTACATATGTGTGTGAATTTATGTCTGAGTCTTTGTTTTGATTCCATTGTTCAACATGTCTGCTTTTATACCAATATCATGCTATTTTTATTACTATAACTTTGGAGTACTATTAAGATCCAAAATGGTAAGACCTCCAGCAGTTCTGTTATTGTTCAAAATTGTTTTAGCTGTCCTTTCTTTTTCCAGATGAAATTGAGAATTGTCCTTTCCAAATCTATAAAGAATTGTGTTGCAATTTTCATGCTGATTTTATTGAATCTGGAGCTAGCTTTAGGTAGGATGGCCATGTTCTATGTTAATCCCACTGAACTATGAGCATGGGAGATCTTTCCATCTTCCGATATCTTTTTCAATTTATTTTTTCAAAGACTTCCCGGTTTTGTCATATAAGTCTTTCACTTGCATGGTTAGAGTTACCTCAAAATATTTTATATTATTTGAGGCATTGTGAAAAAATGTTGTTTCCCTGATTTCTTTCTCAGTCTGTCATTTGTATATGGAAAGCTTCTGATTTTTATGAGTCAATTTTGTTTCAAGCTGCTTTGGTTAAAGTACTTAAAGTTGCAGGAGTCCCCAGTGGAATTTTTAGGGGCACATCATCTGCAAATAAAGATACTTTAACTTCTTCCTTTCCAATGTGTGTCCCCTTGATCTCCTTCAGTTGTCTTATTGCTCTAGCTAAAACTTCAAGTACTAAATTGTATAGATATGGAGAGAGGAGACAACAATGTTTTGTTCCTGATTTTAGTGACTTGCTTTGAATTTCTCTCCATTTAAGTTGATGCAAACTATGGGCTTGCTGTAAATTGCCTTTATTTTTAAGGTATGTCCCTTATATCCATAATCTCTCTAGGACTTTTGTCATGAAGGGATATTGGCCTTTGCTGTATCTAATAAGATGACCATGTGGTCTTTCTTTTTCCTTAAGTTAGTTTGTATTGTGGATTATATTTACTGATTTTTATATATGGAGCCTACGTGCATCTCTGGGATGAAGTCTACTTGATCATGGTACATGATCTTATTGATGTGTTCTCAGATTCATTTTGCAATATTTTACTGCATATTTTTGCATCTATGTTTATAAGGGAAATTGGTCTGCAATTCTCTTTCTTTGTTGGGTTGTTATATGGTTTGTGTATCAGGGTGATTGTGGCTTCATAAAATGAATTGGACAATGTTCCTTCTGTTTCTATTTTGTGAAGTATTTGAGAATTATTGATGTTAATTCTTCTTTGAAATTCTGGTAGAATTCAGTGCTAAAAATCATCTGGCCCTGGGCTTTGTGGGGAAGACTTTTAATGACTGCTTCTATTTCACTAAGGATCTCTCTCTCTGTCTCTGTCTCTGTCTCTCTCTCTCTTTCTCTCTCTCTCTCTCTGACTTTTAGCTAATTTGGATAATGATTTGTATATCCTGTTGATTTTTCTCAAAGAATCAACTCATTGTTTCATTGATTCTTTGTTTCTATTTTATTGAGTTCAGCCTTAAAGCCTGATTATTCCTTGTCATCTACTTTTTGGGGGTATGATTTTTTTTAATTTTTGTTCTAGAGCTTTCAGGTGTGTTGTTTGAGTTGTTAGTATGAGATCTCTCCATTTTTTTTAATGTAGGCACTTAGTGTTATAAATTTGCCTCTTAGAACCACCTTCATTGTATCCCATAAATTCAAGCAAGTTGTATATTTATTTTCGGTAAATTTTAGGAAGTGTCTAATTTCTTTCTTATTTCTATCTTGATCCACTTTTCATTCAGTATAGATCTGTTTAGTTTTCATGAGTTTGTAAGTTTTCTGTTGTTTCTGTTGTTATTGAAATCCAGTTTTAAATCATGGTAGTCTGATAGGATGCAGAATTACTTCAATTTTCTTATTTCTTTTGAGACTTGCTTTGTGTCCTAGTATATGGTCAATTTTGGAGAAAGTTCCAAGGACTGCTAAAAAAAAAGTGTATTCTTTTGTGTTGGGTAAAATGTTCTGTAAATATCTGTTATGTCCATTGGGCTCATAATGTCTGTTAGCTCCAGCAATTCTGTCCAGTGTATCCGGATCATCCTTCCATTGGTGAGAGTGGGGTACTGAAGTCTCCCACTATCATCAGCATGTGAGGCTCAAAATGTGATTTAAGCTACAGCAGTGTTTCTTTTTCAAACTTGGGTCTCCTTGTGTTTGGGACATTGGATGTTAAGAATTTAAATATTTTTCCTCTTTTGACTATGAAGTGTCCTTTCCTATCTCTTAATTAATTCAATTTGGCATCTAGTTTGTTAGTATTAGGATAACTATGCCAACTTGCTTCTTAGGTCCATTTGCTTGAAATACCTTTTTCTAACCTTTTACCCTGAGGTAATGTCTGTCTTTGACGCCGAGGTGTCTTTCTTGGATGCAGAAAGATGTATCCTGTTTTCACATTCATTGTTAATTTGTGCCTTTTAATTGGGGAATTGAGGTCATTGATATTGAAAGATATCAATGATTGTTGCTTCCTGATATTGGTGGTGGTGGTGCTGTGTATGTGTGCGCTTCCCTTCTTTTAATTTTGCTGGTCTGAGGTTATTCATTCACTCTGTTTTCTTGGGTGTAGTTTTCCTTCTAGCTCTTTTTGTAGGGATTTGTAGCTAGATACTGTTTAAATTTGGAATCTCTTATTTTCACCATCTATGGTGATTGAAAGTTTTGCTGAATATCATAGTCTGGGCTTGCATCTGTGGTCTCTTAGAGTCTGCAGTACATCCATGAAGTCCCTTCTGTCTCTTAGAGTCTACATTGAGAATTCAGATGTAATTCTAATAAGTCTGTCTTTATATGTTACTTGGTCTTTTTTTCTTGCCACTTTTAATATTCTTTCCTTGTTCTGTACATCTAGTACTTTGATTATTTGTGCTAAAGGGACTTTCTTTTTCTATTTGATGACCTGCATACTTTTTTTTACCATTATATGCATCTTCTTCTTTAGGTTAGATAAATTTTTCTTCTAAGATTTTGTTAAATTTTTTTTGGTCCTTTGCCCTGGGTTTCTTCTCCTTCTAGTCCTATTATACTTTGAGTTGGTCTTTTCATAGTGTCCTAGATTTCCTGGATGTTTTGTGTCAGTTTTTTAGTTTTAACATTCTCTTTGACTGATATTTTTTTTTCTATTATACCTTCAATGCCTGAGAGTTTTTCTTCCATATCTTGCATTCCATTGGTGAAGCTTGCCTCTGAGCTAGAATTCCTAATTTTTTCATTTCCAGAATTCCCTTACTTTAGGCTTTCCTTATTGATTTTATTTCCATTTTCGGGTCTTGAATAGTTTTATTCATTTCCTTACACTGTTTGCATTTTCCTAGATTTATTTAAGGGATTTACTCATTTCTTCTTTAAGGATCTCTATCTTCTTCCTAGATATTGCAAGGCCCTTTTCTTGTCCTTCAGCTATGTTGGAATATTCAGGGCCTGCTGTGATGGTGTTGCTGAGCTACAGTAGAGACATATTGTTCCAGTTGTTAACTGATTTTGTTTTTACAGTGGCCTCTAGGCATCTGGGATTAGGATGATTACAGGTCAAAGTGCTGATACCAGGTTTTATCTTTGTGGGTACATGTTTTGTTCCTTGGTTCTTGTTTCCTCTCAGGATTTTCAGAGAATTTGGTTGCTGTATATTGCCTGGGAGGAAATTGTTTGTGGACCTTATAGGTGTGGACACTGGGGATTCCAAATAAATATGTTTCTGAGCATTGGAAACAACACAGGCATTCAGATGGACTTGGAGTCTGAAGAGGATCACAGGAGGGAGGAGGGCAGTGAATTCCACCAGGATCTGCCTATTTACTCTCCTTGGGATGGGAGTAGATGGTAAAGAGAGGTCACTTCAGAAGGTCTGCTTTAGCTCTGGTAATGATTGGATCTGGAGGAACAGGAACAGAAAGAAAGGAGAAGACCTTCAGTCAGCCTACCTGCTTCCCTGGGGAGTGCCCTGTAGGTTAGCAGGGGCTGGAGTAGGAGGGCTGGGATAAAGCAACTTAGGAGGAGAAGGTCTGGGTGATGCACAGGAGATGTGGGTTGGGGCAAAAAAGAAGGAAGATTGCAGCAAGTCTTCTGTTGCAAAGCTAAGGATGAGACTGGGGAACTGGCTTTGGAGGAAGGGAAGGAGTTTGAAGGTCTTCAGTTAGCTCCCTGGCCTGCTCAGCTAATGTCAGTTGTTTTGTGTTTCATTTTGTTATTGTTGGTTTTTTGTTTTAGTTTTATACTGCTGCACTTTACATTAACAGGGTAATTGCTAACTCATAGATAACTTCAAGCGGAAGCTGGAAGACAATGCTGTCTTATAAAATTAAGGTAAGGACAAAGTGATATTAAAATGAGCTTGCTGCTATTTAATCCTATGCCAAGAAAAGAGACATGTGGGAAATTTGCCTCACTTACATATGATTTGTTTCCTATAGCTACTCACAACACATGTAAACTTGTTAGAGTCCTGTAATTTAGAATAGATCATCTGGGGAAGTGGGAAAGTGCAGTGTTTGCCATACCAGCAAGATGAGCAAGGAGCTTTGAAAGATCAACAGTAGATTTGAATATAGCTATCCTCAATCAAAGTATGAGAAACTATGAATGTTGGCAACAAATTTGGTTTTTTTGTTTGCCCAATACTTATTAGCTGGTAGCCCTAGTTTAGTTTTCATTGAAAAATTATTCATGAGTTTTAAAGACCTTTTCAAGTATGTTCAGTTAAATGAATGTATATTTAATCATCTATTCCAAAGTGTGATAATCTCCATGTCCTAATATTTGTTTATTTTAAGTAATTTAAATTAGAAATTTATTCTGGGTGTGTGGCATGTGCCTGTAACCACAGCATAGAGGAGACTGATGCAGAAAGATTACCAGGCTTTCCGTTTTCCATATGAATTCTAGATTAGCCTAGGCAACTTAGTGAGAGGCTATCCCAAAATTTATAAAGGAGAAGGAAGGGGAGAATAAGGAGGAAGATGAGAATGAGGAAGAGAATATTTGAAATAATACTTTATTGAGTATAATTTCCTCTGCATTAAGACCTTCCTCTTGGGAAGCTGTTTAATAAGCAAGATGGTCTAAAGAAAGGAGAAACAGCCCACCCTCTATAGAAGCTCATTAACAGTCAGGAAGTAAACAACTCAGATGCTTCTGGACGTCTCTGAAACTGATTAGATTTACTAGGCTCCCCCCTCCCTAGCTTAATGCATTAGTTTGGGTTTAAATTGTAGTGAAGAGACATCATGACCATAGCAACTCTTATAAAGGGGAACATTTAATTGGGGTGGCTTACAGTTTCAGAGGTTTAGTCCATTATCATCGTGACAGGAAGCATGGTGGCTCACAGTCAGGCATAGTAGAAATAGCTGGAGTTCTGGAAAAGTAACCAAGAGTTCTATATCTGGATCATTAGGCAGATGGAAGAGAATGAGATACACTGGGCCAGATTTGAGCATTTGAAACCTCAATGCCCACTTCCAGTGACACACTTCTTCCATCAAGGCCACACATACTCCAAGAGCACACCTCATAATAGTGCCATTTCCTGAGTCCATGGGGGCCATCTTCATTCAGACTATCACACTTAATCTAAACAACAATAACTGCTGTGAGATAATCTCAGATGAGACAAGCTGCTTATAACAGGCTAAAGCCATCCAAGCCACCTGCGGAGGCAGAGACCAGCTGAGCTGTAGGAGAGAGGCTCAGACAAACTGAGAAGCCTAGAAGAGACACTCTCTAACCTGCTGCATACACTGCAGTGAGCTAAAGTTTTCCAGCTTTCATGAGCCCTCCTGTGTTGGAGTGGGATTCTTGGTGTCATAGCTGTCTTTAAATTATTTATGCTCCTGTAAGTAAGCCCTCGTCCACATTCCTCTAAGTAACCCTAATAAACTAACTGGCTCACTAAGTTGGGCTTTTGTAGTATCTTGACTTTGGTCTGTCATCGGTTCCTCATGGAGAGTGAGTAGAAATATTTTCATGTCTCCTCAGGAACAAGGTTACACAACACAGAGTAGTATAAAGTATTTATCAGTACAGTTATGTATAAAGTTACCATCACCCGAAAGCACTTTCACTTCTCCACTCAGAGGCTGTTTCTGGCATGCCTGGTAAGAACATGGTTTTGTCCTAGGAGATTGTACACTCAGGCACTCCCTTTAGCTTTTCTCTGAAAATGAAAGTTAAGATTTATTTCAAACCAAATATTCTCAAGACTCTAACATAATTAGAGAATTGTGGCAGATTATTGAGTCTTATTGGAGATGAAAGAGTCTGCAAGAGCTGTCGAAGAATGGGCTTCTCTGTATCAGGTGTAGGAATAGCTAGAGTCACTCTTCCAATGGTGAGTTACCTATTAACCATGGTCCTCGGTGTTTTTGTCTGGGAGGTGACCAGATTGAACACCAGAACTCTAGAAAAACTATATGAATAATGATTTTAGCTTGAGTTGAAAAAGGAACAAATCTTGAACGTTAACTAGTGAAAGTGTTTCTTTCCTTGTTAAAAAAGATTTATATCATTGACAATATTTTAATTCACTTGTTACTCTATCTGTCTCTTAATGACTGAAAAGACTTCTTCCAGGATTTTTGATATTTTTATTGCAAAAGCATTGTTCCTCCTTGTTTTTTTTTTCTCTTGTCCTTCTTTTATTGGGGAGCAGATGTTTCTTTTCTTCAATTTTAGAGTGGACAATTCAGTTAGGAACATTCAGTTTCTCTGCTGGCATCTGCAGATATTTTTTTACCTAAATGAACTTGACCTTTATGATTATTGTAATTAATTCTTCTTTAAGGATTTCATTGAGAACTTGACCTCAGGTTTTACTAAGGATATGACCATTGGCTCTCTCAGGATCACAGCACAACTTCAGGTTTGCTGAGGTTGCACATACATAACCATCTTGTGTCGAAGTCCTTTGCTAACAAACAGTCACTCTGCAAATATGACACATAGAGTTCAGATTTGTTTAAAAGATAGATTGTTCTTCTTTATTAAAAACTCAAAGGATTGCTATAGGATATGTTCCATCAATTGTATTGCCTGTCACCAAACACCTTTTTAAAATGATTCAAGAATACATGTTTCCCTCTGCAAGGTCGTATAGAGAATGACTAACTGCTACCAGAGAGTTTAGTATAAGATAGTGGTATAAGAGACACCTAGAACTCTAAAATTGGAAATCAGTTTTAAATAAGGGTATAAGTGGCATCTTGTAAACATGGAATAAATTATGCATTCTGATTGAAACCTTCGTGACAGCCCAGGGACTGTGCTTAGGACTGATCTTTAGCCTAGCAGTAGAAACACTAGACAAATGATGTGACAATGTTTTTGGCTTGCCCTGACCTCTGCCCCTCCATCTCTTATGTTTTCTTGATGTGTTCTAGAAGCTTCTAGTGCATCAGCCAACAGTTAACATAACCATCCCCTAGAAGAGTGTCGTATATTGATGGCTGCAGCTTTTCTACTTTAGTTGCCTCACTAGCAATGGCCAGTCATTAACTGGATGGAGTCCAGAGCCCCCTCTTCTCAGGATCAGGCAGTGTCTGCAGAGCAACTCTCATTTCTCATTGCATCACTCTGGCCTTCGATGGCCCGAAAACCACATTCTACCACAGCTTCTCTCTTCTCTACTGTCTTCCCCAAATAGATTTTTCTATGAAGTGATACCAGACACGATATATGGGATAAGAGTCAAGGATAAGTTTCTGGTACCCGGAAGTGAGCCAGAGTCTTGGAGCACGTTGCAGAATGCAGAACTGCATGAGGCAAGGTATCACCACAGAGGCATGTTCCTGTGAGACGGACCACATGACCTGGCAAGGATCAGGTTGCCTCTCTGAGGAGTCTTGTAGGAACATGGGTAAGTGTTAGCTCCTAGTAAGAGAACACTAATACAAGATCTGCACTAGCAGACTAGCAGAGGGCCAGAGGGGATTAAAGGCACTGTAGAGCAGGTGACTAGAAGGCTCTCTTATGCAAGTTCTATGAACACAATTGATTGTGTTTCTCTGCAGGACCTGGGGACACTCCTCTCCCCTAGTTAGCCCAGCTTCTGCTCTGCCAGCAGGAAAGGAAGGAGATTTTAAAGGCAGCAGACCTTGCCTGGTGGGTAAATCTCTCCAGAGCACATTTCAAAGAGAAATCTGATGAGTGTTACCAGACCAAGCTTCTAAAACCAATACAGGCCAGATTTCATTGAAATAAAAATATATGGGAAATAAATAGAAAAAGATATCAGAAGGAATTTAAATACTTTTAAGAAAATTAGTGAGAGTTAAAAAATTATCTTCTCTTCCTTAAAGAAAGGCAGCAATAATTATGTGGACTCAATCTGAAGAGCACTGTATTTGAGCTGGGTATTGACTTGATAGAGAGTTTGTTTGGAACCAAACCAGTACCAACATCTCACAGATCTTTCTTGATCCAACCAACTCAGAATAGTAGAGCAACTTGGCATATAAGCATAAGACCCTGGAAACAGCACAGAGAAGAGCCTTTCCGTGACCATGGAAGTGCAGACCAACCAGGAAGGCAGCACTTCAAATGGAGCAGAGTGTCTAGAACAAGAGCAGTTACAGCCAGGGCAGTCACAGCCTCGAGGATCAGTGCTTTTGTTATTGTGTCACAGAAAGGGAATTTGGAGTCATTGACACATGGTGTGTTAGGAAGGAACATAATGTTGGCCCCAGAGAAAGGTGCTCTGTAGGCATGAAAAATATAGTCCCCCTCCTAACATCTGTCACCTTTGCTTATGCCCAAAATGTGGTTTCTGTTGCTTTTCTCACGATGTATTTTAGACTTTCGTTTTCGGCAAGCTCTCTCACACACATCGCCCATCAATCCTTTTGCAACATTTGCTGAGACATATGGATAGAGCAGGGAGCAGCAGAATATCATTGGCAAAGAGAAAAAAGAACAGAGCCAAGATCAGTTCTCATCAGTTAACCCAGAGTTCCCCTGGGATAGAGTCATAGGAGCAAGGAAGTTTGCAAAACAGAGGAAACACAAAACTCTTGATGTAGACTCTCTCCAACTGCTGCCATATCCGTGTTTAAGCATAAAAGAGAACAGCACAGCACAAACAAAGCACTCATCACTGAGCACATACCAGCATCCCTACCCGGACGCCACCATGATTTATATGCATTTAGCAGTCATCAGACTTTTCATGTTAATAATTTCTATTTCAAAACACAGGGCCTGCCATGCTGTAAAGGCACCATGGAAGGAGGGCTGGATGGACTCGTCTTTATGAGATACAGATTTATCATCTGAAGGAATGATTGTCTTTATTAATCAACTCTCTTCTAATCTGGGATGTACATTTCTCCACTCAACATTGTCAGTATAATAGGATCATAAATGGCAGGGCAGGAAGCCCGGAAGATACACAGAATCCCAGGGTGGTCGATGATTAATAGCATCTCCTGTAAAACCTTATTCTTTTTTCTCCTTCCAAAATACATCTGCATAACTATTATCTTGAATAAAGGCCAAAACTTTTGTCCTTGAATGTTCTTTGGCATAGCTGTCCAGATACAGATTTTCTAGTAACAGAGATGATATTAGTGCTAAGACATTTTCAAATATCTATCATATCTTATAGAATATACTTCTTTGTACCTTATTTATGAAATAAGGACAAGGCTCGATATAGCTCAAAATTAAGACATCTTCTTCTCCCTAGTAGACTGAATAACCAAGAAGGAGGAGGAGAGGAAGAGGAAGAGGAAGCAGTAACACAGCCTTAATTGCCCTCTAGTTCAAATCAACTCACAGTATCCAGCAAAATAGTATTTTACCTCAAAGTCTCACCCAGGAGAAAATTAAAATCAAAGGAAATCTAAAACCCATGTAGCATAAAACCCTACAAATCTAGAGATTTCAGACTGTTCTGAAACTAGCAATTTCTCGTGGTACTTAGGTCAATCTATCCTTGTACGTTTTGGTTTAATGAAACAAAGAACCAGGAAGTCTCATAATTGGAAGGTTTGATCAAAGCTCCAGGTAGACATGGTATGTCAGAAGTCAGCATCTTCTATAGATAACAGCAATAGCCAAGCAAGGGCAATAAAAGCGTCCAGGAAGTTGTGTCTTGCAGAAGGCTGACACAAAGGAACTTCCTCCTGGGGTTCACAGCCAGCTCTTCTGAGGAGCAGTTGCTGATCTTGTAACTGGGGTCTACTTTTGTATGAGGCCAGCGCCTCTGAGAAACAGTTGCTGGTGACTTGTGAATGGCGTCTGCTTTTGTGTGGTGCCACAATTTCTCAAGTTGAAAATCAGCTTACAGCACTCTTCATTGGCTATTCCTTCAGTTCATGGCATATAAAAAGTCATTTTTCTATGAAGAGAAGCATTTCACTTTATGCCACTAATGTCTAAATTCAGTAAAATGAGAATTTATTAAGAGCCTAGAGTTTGAGATTTTAACATTGCCCTGTGTCTGAGCCATTGATTTGGGCCTTGGATTTCTACAAAGTGAGAAGAAAGGGAAAGGATCCAGACTCCAAAGAAGAGCACTTCAATAAAAGTACAGGCGGAAAGAAAATCTGCCTGCATAAAACAAAACCCACACAATGAAAAACAATTCCATTATGGTTCGAGCAGTTTTAGAAATGTTTGAACTATAGACAGGCTCACATTGACCCTGGAATTTACATGTAGCTTATTTACAAGGTCATAAAAGTCTTACATCAAAAAGAAATAAAGGAT
This sequence comes from Ondatra zibethicus, assembly GCA_004026605.1. Taxonomy (NCBI): domain Eukaryota; kingdom Metazoa; phylum Chordata; class Mammalia; order Rodentia; family Cricetidae; genus Ondatra; species Ondatra zibethicus. The sequence goes on along the minus strand of PVIU01013108.1, from coordinate 31,281 downwards.
TGGTGGAATGGCTCAGCTGGGAAGGGTGTGTGCCACCAATCTGATGATCTAAGTTCAATTCCCAGAACCCATATGCAAGAAAGACAGAAGCAACTACTGCAGTTGTTTCTGACTTTCATACAGATACCTTCTACATGTGCAGTACACACACACACACACACACACACACACACACACACACATTAAAAAATGAAAGGAAAAACTAACAAAAAAATTAGGAAAAAGGATAGCAGACTGAATTCAAAACATGTTTAAAATATCTGCAAAAAACTTAGTATCTACAGATAAATAAATTGAGATGGTGTGCCTGTTACAGTTTAGCAGATATGAACTCTTGTACCTCAGTAGGACATTACCTGAAGTCAAAGTAAGACAAGTTTTAATAAATATACAACTGAATTACTAAAAAAAAAATACTGAATCCATTGTTAATCCATTGTTATCACTCTACAATGATAAAGGGAAACAGGTCATATACCTAAGTATGAACAGCAGTTCTAATGCACTTGTACTATATCTATAATATTGAATCCATCATTTACATTATACCATGGTAATATGCAAATGGCTAATCATGATCAGAAATTCTGGTGTACAATGTATATCTACTGTACAAATCTATATCTGTTTTCAGATTTCACTAACAATTGGCTTGATAAGCAAATTAGTCAAGCAAATAAAATACATTAAAATTTATCAGCTATCCCAACATCTTTATAACAGTTTGTTTATATGATATAATTCTTAAACCATTGCCAATGAACAACCCTGAAGCATAGTAGTTTTACAAGTTTGCACTCCTACCAGCCAACAGATGAGTGTTCCACTTACTCCACACCCTTGCTAGCACGAGCTGGTACTTGTATTATTGATCTTAGCCATTCTGACAGGTGTAAGATGAAATCTCAAAGTAGGTTTGATTTGCATTTCCCTGATGACTAAGGATGTTGTACATTTCTTTAAGTGCTTCTCAGCCATTTGAGTTTCATCTTTTGAGAATTCTCTGGTTAGATCTGTACCCCATTTTTTTTCATTGGGATTTTTGTTTTCTTGAGTTTTTCAAGTTCTTCACATATTTGGATAGTAGCCCTCTATCACATGTGTAGTTGGTAAAATTCTTTTTCCTGTTCTATAGGCTGCTGCTTTGTCTGAACGACTATATTTTTCCACACAAAGCTCAAAAAGATTCATGCTTAAATGTTTCCATGCTCATCCCATCATTATTCATAATACCCACATCTGACAAGCAAATTTTCCATTCTAATGCAAGCTTCCTGCCTTCTCCCTACTTAGAACTGTAATTAGTGAGCATTAGAATTGCTAAACCTGGGAATTAGCAGTTATAGACAATTCCCACAGTAGGAGAAAATCCCTTGGCATGTCTACATACTTCTAGATGTTTTTGAAGTAAGTCATCTTTATTATGCCTTCCTGAATTTCATGAAGTCTATTGTCCTTGCGTCAAGCTTTTTCAGGTGAGAAGCCTCCTTGAAACTCTGTGCAGCGGGCTCCTGAGAGGGAGTGAAGATGGATGACCTTGCATATGGCACAGGAAATCATAGCTAAATGATTCAGTAGCGGATGTTTCCATTATTAGGGAAGAGAATTGCTAAAATTCATTAGAAACTCCTGAAACAACAGGCATTTAGGACTCCCTGACTCCTCCTTCCTATACCTTTGCTGCTCTGTACATCCTCCTTCATTTAATAAATGCAGGCACCCGGCTTGACTTGACTTTCTTTTCCTTTGTTCATTCTATGCCTCACTCACATCTAGACCTCTTTTTTAGCACTCCGCTAACCCCATTCTGAGCTTGCAATCCTTTCTGTTTCTTCAAGTGTTTGTGAAATCGGCTCTAGCTGAAGTTATAAGAGAAATTACTGTCTTAGCTGATGTTTTTCATTTGCAAACTTCACAGAACACACACACACAGATGGACAGCAACAGATAGACAGACAGACAGAGACAGAGAGATACAGAGAGAGAAGCAAAGAAAATTGGACATACAAACTTGTTTCTTTTGACTTAAAATACTGGCAGAATTTTATAATTCTTCTCCCCAACTACTTCTAAAGGAGTTTCCATTTGAGGAGGTGTGTGAATAGACTTTTTATATTCCTGGTAGAGACACACTACATATTTGGATTATTTATTGTAAAAAGAAAGGAGAAATGAAAAGAGAAAAAGAAAGAAAAATACCAAGTAGGCAGAATCAAGGATTAATGTACTTACACCCCTCTCAGCTGCATATCCAATGTTAGCCTGGAGGGTGCTAGCGTCGCTCATTCCTGATTCAACATTTCACAGTAATAAGGCAATAAACGTTTGTGCCTCACCACGGAATTTGAACCACATCTCTTCACACTTTGACCCCTGCCTTTGATCACCCTCCCGCTATTCATCTACAAACAGTTCTGTCATCAGAACTGCACTCACTGAAGAAGTGATGGCTCAGTCTGAATCCAGGGCCAGGAAGCTAGTTGAATACTCACTCTTCTACTGATGTCCAGCGTACATGAAGGAGAGAAGGAAAACTCACACATCATTTCATTCCATCCTCAGATACCAGATAGCTCTGAAGCAAAAACAGTCTCAATTACTTTCCGTATTTGTTAGGCCCTTTTGTTGTTGTTGCTTATGTAAGCTATGAGGACACACTTCAGGTCATTCAATTATGTTACTAGTCTCGTTACTGTTTAACCTGCTTACAACTCAACATGTCTAAACCATTCTGCAATCAGCAGGATGTTGTTTAAGTAGAAGGACAGGACACATAGTGTATAACTTAGAAACAGAAGGTAGGAGAATGTGACTTCCAACTGGATTTAGTGAAGATTTGTCAGTCCAGAAACATGATCTACTCCCTGCCCCATCAGTCACTAAGAAATGAAGAAACTACAAACTACTCTAGATATTACTAAGAAACCAACTCAGTCTGGGGGTTGGTAATGAATGTGCTATGAAGGCTGACAGAGAAAAGATCCCCGATGAACAAAGACTTACCACCACTGCTAGCGGAGCTGGGGGCCTAGACTCCCCACTGATGCTGAGAAGGAGTGGTCCTTGTGGCCTCATACTGGACATCCTGCTGCTAATAGTGGCAGAGCAGCAGCTGTGCTGGGAAACGGGGAAGCTTCCTGGAATCAGAACAAGACTTCCTAGACTTTATTCCACATGGGACATTTCATACTCGGTCTGCTAACTCAGTGGATACTTGAAAATGGACTAATGGGTGGTTGAATGAGCAAGTAAATGGGCCAATAGAGAAAGGTGTTCAGTATTGTAAAAGACACTGTTCAGTAATGCTTCTCACAGACTAGAATGGAGGTTGCCAGAGACCCAGATAGGATGGTGGTCTTGTTTAGGTGGTAAAGGAAGATACAAGCTACATCAGAAATCCTTGTAGGAAAAGAGACAGTGCTATTAGGACATCAGGCTCTGTTATTTAAAATGAAAGAAATTCCAGCACAGAAGATGAACACTAATGGAAAGGTCATGAATTTTGCCTGGAACTAGCCTTCTGGCAAATAACTTTCACTTTTATGTTCAATGGGAAACACCTTTGGTATTCCCACGAGATTTGCAAGGAGGAAATTTCACATAGGATCGATCAAATTTGAACTAAAAGGAAAAAAAATGGAAGCAGACACTTTCTTCTAAATACCATGGCCAGAATAAATTATGCTAAAGATAACTATATCCCAGAACTCTGGCTGAATGAGTGACTTGTGAAATCCCCTAGCCAGCTCCCCTTTCCAATCGCAGTCACCCACAGAAACTGCAGGGAAATCTCCTGGAGACATGTGTGGTGAACAGGGTGTCAGTTCCAAGCAGAGGGTGGCAAGGGGGGTGAGGGAGATGAAAAGAAGAATGATGACATGGCAAGTAAGATTAACATCAGAAAGAGAAAAGAGCTGGGAGTCTATGTGTACATAACCAGCAGCGGCAGCAACAGCTGTTCCGTGGCTTGGTGAAGAGACTGGAGAAGGCAGGCACAGCCCGCAGCCCTTTTCCTTCCAGAGAACTTCCGATGACCTTCTGCAGCCTTCCAACATCCCTCCACTATCCCTCCCACCCATTGGCCCATGCTCCTCCAGCCCCTCCCACTGCATTCATGACCTGGGCTTGCTTTCCTTGGCACCTTGCCAGCAGAGATGCACATAAATGCAATAGAGCACATAAATGCTACATCCTCCTTGACAATGAGCCCACCTGAGCAGTTGGCTCTCCTGAATGATTACTTAACATGATCAGCATATAGATGTCCTCAGTGTATTAAAATGCAGTACGCTCAACTAAGGCCATCAGATCAGGAAGCAGTACACCTTCTGCCAGTGCTCTAGCAAGGCTTCACCAGTCGGTTGGAGCGTAACACAAGCAGTTTGTCTTGCCACAATCACAATAGCATCATAAATTATTAATGTGGAGAAGCACAGACAACAGCGAAATTAAAACCCCGTTAATGAATTTCACCATGTACTGCCTGGTCTTTGTTCTGCTGTGCTCTAACTAAAGCTTTTCAGAATGAAAAGCATGTGGTTGGGGAGGGGAAGTGTAATCTAAATAATCTGAAAAGTCTTTCTGGTTCAAGTCGAGTAAAAGTTCTCTTCGATTCTCTACCCACTGCCAAATAAATCAGATGTGTCAAGTTCTGTGGAGCATTTACCAGGTTTGGCAAAGTAAAAGTACAATATACAAATATGTAAATATAACTGGGCATTGTGAGTGTGCGTGTACACAACTCTGACCTATATATGCTTGTATTTAATGTCATGGTGAGGAACATAACTTCAAAAAAAGATAATTTTGAAAGCTTAGTAAGTAATGCAACCCTTTTAAAGCCCATTTCTTTGTAGAATCATCTAGCAGTAGTATACACTCTGTGTAATTATTTTGGTAATTAAATAATTTCTTTTATCTAATATACAAAATAATGGTGTTTTCCATATAAAAAATGTTACTATTATTTAAAAGATGGTCATCCACCGCTCAGGTGCAGGACACACAGTCAGAACAGGTGAGTGGCCCTCATGCTGGTGAAACTACCCCGCTCCCTAGATTCAGTCCCAAAAGATCCAATTCACTGCTCCCCATCCCCCTGCTCAGTGATGTTCCCCCCTGCTGCTGTGCCTCTAGTCCCAATTCAGTTGGAATTCTGCTGTCCAAGAGCATGCTACACCAGTCAGAAGAACAAGTGCAGGCCACGGCAGTCAGAAGAGCTGCCCAAGGGTAGGCCACACCAGTAGGAAGAGCGGTCCGAGCCAAGCAACCCAGAAAAATAGATAGGCGAACTCAAGCAGAGACTCCCGGCAGGACCAGAGACCCCACCAGTGGCCGTCATCCACTCACTCACTCAGAGTTCCCAGTCCCATTGCTCTCTTTATCACTGTAACCAAGCCCCAACCTGGGCAGAGATGCACTGCTTCACCAAAGGCCAAGCTCACTACTAGAGGTCCAGAACCCTTGGACACCTTGGACAGAGACTCACTACTTGATCAGAGGTCACTCTGGCCATTAGAAATCCAGGTGACAAAGACCAGAAAACGAAAGAAGAAACAAAAACTAAGGAACATAAACCTATCCAACAAAGACAAACTCAGAAATAAGTTTATTTATTATCATCCCAAACCCAGATGACTAAATGCCAGTGTAAGAACACAATCAGCAACAGGCAGGACAATGTGTCACCACCAGAGCCCAACTCTCCTAGTACAACAAGACTAAATATTCCAAACAACTGAAGGACAAGAAAAGAACCTTACAGCCAACCTTATAAAGATGATAGAGATCCTTAACGAGGAAGTGAAAAACTCCCTTTAAAAAAATCGAGGAAAAAACAAACAAAAAATTGGAGGAGATCAGGAAATCCCTTAAACCATACCAAGAAAGCCAAGGAGATGAGCAGGTGAACAGTTTTCTTCAAGACCTGAAAATGGAAATAGAAGCAATAAAGAAAACACAAAATGAGACTATTCTGGAAATGAAAAATCTAGGTACTCAAGCAGGAACTATAGATACAAGCATCACTAACAGTGTACAATAGATGTAAAAGAACATCTCAGGCATTGAAGATACCATAGAAGAAACAGATTCATCTGTCAAAGTAAATGTTATTTCAAAAAAATTCCTGACACAAAATATCCAGGAAATCTGGGACACTATGAAAAGACCAAACCTAAGAATAATAGGAATAGAGGAAGAATACCAGCCTACAAACCCAGAAAATACATTTAAAAAATCACAGAAGAAAATTTTCCTCACCCAAAACAAGGACATGCCTATAAAGATACATATAAGAAGTATATAGAACACTTAGCCTGGACCAGGAAAGAAAGTCCTCTTACTACATAATAATCAAAACACTAAATGTGCAGAACAAAGAAAGAATATTAAAAGCTGCAAGGAAGAAGGGCCAAATAACATATAAAGGTAGACCTACCTATTAGAACTATACCTGACTTCTCGATGTAGGTCCTAAATACCAGAAGGGTCTAAACAGATTCAAAGAGACCACAAATACCAGCCTAGACTACTATGCCCAGCAAAACTTTCAATCACCATAAATAGAGAAAACAAAATATTCATGACAAAGTCAAACATAATATCTATCCACAAATCCTGCCCCACAGAAGATACTAGAAGGAAAACTCCAACCCAAGGAGGTTAACTGCACCCTAAAAAACACAGGCAATAGATAATCTTATACCAGCAAAACCCAAAGAAAGGAACACACACACACACTACCACAAACACCAACAAAATAACAGGAACTAACAATCATTGGTCATTAATTACCTCAGGGTTGGAAAAAGATTTTTCCAAGAAGCAAGCTATTGTAGCAATCCTAATATCTAACAAAGTAGACTTCAAACTAAAATTAATCAAAAGAGCTGGAGAAGGACATTTTATACTCATCAAAGGAGATATGTACCAAGATGACATTTTAATTCTTAATGTTTATGCCCCAAACACAAGGGCACCACACTTGTAAAAGAAACACTATTAAAGCTCAAATCACACATCTGACTTCAAAAATTAATAGTGGGAGACTTCAATACCCATTCAGACAAAAACTAAACACAGAAATAATGGATCTAACAGACATTATGAATCAATTAGATCTCACAGATATCTACAGAACATTTCACCAAAACACAAAAGAATATACCTTATTCTCGGCACCTCATAAAGCATTCTCTAAAATTGACCACATAGTCAGTCACAAAACAAGTCTCAACAGATACAAGAAAATTGAAATAACCCCTGCATCTAATCAAACGACCATGAATTAAAGCTAAATTTCCACAACAACAAAAACAGAAAATATAAAACTCATGGAAACTGAACAATTTTCTACTGAATGACGAATGAGTCAAAGGAATTAATAAAGAAATAAGTTAAAGACTTCCTAGAGTTTAATGAAAATGAATGCACAACATACCCAAACTTATAGGACACAATGAAAGCAGTGCTAAGAGGAAAGTTCACAGCACTAATTACCTGCATTAAAAAATTAGAGAATTCTCATACCACTGACTAAACAACACACCTGAAAGCAGCAGCAGCAGCAGCAGCAGCAGCAGCAGAAGAAGAAGAAGAAGAAGAAGAAGAAGAAGAAGAAGAAGAAGAAGAAGAAGAAGAAGAAGAAGAAGAAGAAGAAGAAGAAGAACCAGAAGCAGACACACACAAGGGGAAGAAGGATGGCAGAAAATAATGAAACTGAGGGCTGAAATTGATATAATATAAACAAAGAGAAAAATACAAAGAATCAGTGAAAAAAAGAGTTGGTTATTTGAGAAAATCAACAGGATAGACAAACCCTTATCCAAACTAACTAAAAGGCAGAGGGAGAATATCCAAATTAACACAATCAGAAATGAATAGGGGGATGTAGCAAAAGACAATGAGGAAATCCAAAGAATGATTAGGTCATAGTTCAAAACCCTACACGCCACAAAATTGGAAAATCTAAAAAAAAAAAAAAGGACAGTTTTCTCAATAGATATCACTACCAAAGTTAAATCAAGATCAGATAAACAATTCAAAGAGACCTATAACCCCTAAGGAAAATTTGATCAACCAAAAATGCCCAGGGTCATATCGTTTTAGGGAAGAATTCTACCAGACTTTCCAAGAAGAGCTAATACCAATACTCCTCCAATTATTCCACAAAATAGAAGCAAAAAGATCATTGCCAAATTCATGCTATGAGGACAGTCACCTTGATACCCAAACCACACAAAGACTCAACAAAGAAAGAGAACTACAGACCAATTTCTTTATGAACATTGATGCAAAAATACTTAATAAAATATTCACAAACTGAATCCAAGAACACATGAAAAAAATCATCCAACATGATCAAGTAGGCTTCATTCCAAAGATGCAGAGATGATTTAACATATGAATGTCTGCCAATGTTATCTGCCTGATTTTTAAAAAGAAAAAAAAACATGAAAAACTGAAAGAAAAAAACACATGATAATCTCATTAGATGCTGAAAAGGCCTTTGACAAAATCCAAATCCCCTTCATGATAAAAGCCACAGAGAGATTAGGTAATAATATAAGTATCCTGAGGTAACTCTAACCAAGCAAATGAAAGACCTGTATGATAAAAGCTTCAAATCTTTGAAGAAGGAAATTGAAAAAAATATCAGAAGATGGAAAGATCTCCCATACTCATGGAGATTAACATAGTAAAAATGGCTATCCTACCAAAAGCCATCTACAGATTCACCATGATCTCCATCAAAATTACAGCACAATTCTTTACAGATCTTGAAAGAAGAGTGCTCAACTTCATAAGGAAAAACAAAACCCAGGATACCTAAAACAATCCTGAAAATTAAAAATTTATAGAGGTATTTTCATCCCCGATGTCAAGCTGTACTACAGAACTGTAGTGATAAAATCCTCATGCTATTCACATAAAAAGAGATATGTTGATCAATGGAATCCAATCTAAGACCCAGAAGTAAATTCACACACCTATGGACACTTGATTATTTTTTTAACCAAGAAACCAAAATTATGCCATCAAAAAAAGAAAAGAAATCATCTTGAATGACGTTAGTCTAACTGAATGTCAGCATGTAGAAAAATGTCAGTTAATCCATATCTATCTCATTGCATAGAACTTAAGTACATGTGGAGCAAAGACTTCAACATAAAACCAAATGCACTGAAGCTGGTAGTGGTGGCACACACCTTTAGCCCCAGCACTCGGGAGTCAGAGACAGGCAGGTCTCTGTGAGTTTGAGGCTAGCCTGGTCTACAGAGTGATTTCCAGGACAGGCTCCAAAAGGTACAGAGAGAAACCCTGTCTCAAGAAACCAACCAAACAAACAAACCAAAAAAAAATCCTGAACAGAATAGGCATTAAGATCAACAATTAATAAACGTAACCTCATGAATCTAAGAAGCTTCTTTAAGATAAAGGACACAACCAATAAGGAAAAAATGCAACTCACAGAATTAAAACAGATTTTTACCAACTCCACATCTGACAAAGAGCTAATATATCCAAAATAAAGAACTCAAGAAACTAGACATCAACAAAACAAATAATCCAATTTAAAAATGGGGTACTGATCTAAACAGAATTCTCAACAAAGGAATCTCAAATGGCTGAGAATCACATTAAAGAGATGTTCAATATCCTTAGTCATCAGGGAAATGCAAATCAAAATTACTTTGAAATTCCATCTTACAACTGTCAGAATGGTTAAAATCAAAAACACAAGTGACAGCTCCTGCTGGAGAGGATGTGGAGCAAAGGGAACATTCAACCATTGCTGGTGGGAGTGTAAACTTGTACAGCCACTTTGGAAATTACTATGGCGATTTCTCAGAAATTTGGGAATCAATCTGCTTTAAGTCCCAGCTGTACCACTCCTGGGCATATATCAAAAGGATATTCCATCTTACCACAAGGACACTTGTTCTTTGTAGCAGCTTTATTTATAATAGCTGGACCCTGGAGACAACCTAGATATCCCTCAAAGAATGAATAAAGAAAATATGGTACATTTACCCAACAGAGTATTATTCGGGTATTATAAACAATGACATCATGAAATTTTCAGGCAAATAGATGGAACTAGAAGAAAATCATTCTGAGTGAGATAACCCAGACCCACAAAGACAAACATGGTATGTATTCATTTGTAAGTGGATATTAGCTATAAAGTAAAGGACAACCATGTTATAATCCACAGACCCAGAGAGACTAAATAACAAGGAGTACTTAAGGGGGAAAACAAAAATCTTTAGGAAGGGAAAATAGGTTTTCTGGGTAGAGTGGGGGCAGGTGTGGTTGAGAACAGAAGGGATAAAGTATGGGGGGATGGAGGAAAACACCGGGAGAAATAACTGGAATTGGGGAGCATTTTATGGGTGAGGAAGAAACCAATTGCAATGGAAACTTCCTGGAATCTAAAAGAGTAACCCTAGGAAAGACTCCTAATAATGGGGATCAAGGAGCCTGAACCGGCCATCTTCTGTAACCAGGCAAGGCCTCAAGTGAAGAAACTGGAACACCAACCCAGCCACAAAACCTCAGACCTATGCCTTGTCCTGCCTGCTGAGTGTTCTGGGACCAGAGCCTAGCATAGTAGTCATCAGAGAGACTTCATCCGGCAACTGATGAGAGCAGAATGCAGAGTCTACAGCCACACATGAGGTGGAGTTCAGTAGTCCTGGAGAGGAGGGGTGTGAATGATCTGAGGAACCAGAGGGTCAGGGACATCAGGAAAACATGGTCCATAGAACCAACAGACAGTGATTCATGGGGGATCTCAGAGCAGGGGAGACTGTAGGGAGGGATCTAACCCAGGTCCTCTGCATATATGTTATGACTGAGTAGCTCGGTGTTGTTGTGGGATGGAATATATGAGAGAAGAATAAAGTAAACTAAAATAAAATCAAAGATGGTGATTTTTTTAAATCAACACATGAAATTATTAGATTATTTGCAATTAAAGTACAATCAGATTTCACTGGTTTTCTTTTTGCTTTGTTATTTTTAACTTAAAGAATGAGTTTTCATGTGTAGATACTACACAAATAACAAAAATATCTATATCTCAGTTCTACGTTGGTTACCTGAGAAGGCACCAGTAAAGAGAATTGATAGCGGCCCTCCTCCCAGCACAGGGACTTGACCTCTCAGTGAGGACCTTAGTGCTCTTTGCTGTCACCTTTTCAGCCTTTCCTTCTAGTCTATCTCCATTGCTTGTGACTTCTGCCTACCAGCAGAACCACTCCTTACCAGCAACCCCCCAGTGGCTAGCCTGGGACTTGGGACAATGCACTGTCCAAACTTCTTCAGAGGAGCTCGTCTTTCAGTGGACAGTATTTAGCACAGAGGTCACAGCTGGACACCGTATCTAGAGTGAAAGACTTTGGAGCAACCAGCCCTGAATAGGATGTCTTTATCATAGCCCCCCTCAGGACTCACTCACGGATTTATGTAGAGGAAGCAAAAAGATCGTAAGAGCCAGAGGCGAGATAACTCTGAGGAAATAACCTTTCCCACACACACCACAGGACTGAAGCACATGTGAGCTCACAGAGACTCTGGCAGCACACGTAAGACCAGGTTCAAACCAGAAAAGGTCCCATCACTGACAAGGGAAGGTGTACACAAACTCTCACCCCTAACCAAGATGCTATTTGCAACTGATACCTACTAGAAAAGGGAAAATCAACTTTCTCCTGTGGCATGCATGTCAATCACACTCCAAGGGAGGCCTCATGCCCAGGAGTAGCTGCTGAGCACAAAATAAACCCTATGTTTTGCTATAGGTTATTTTTCGGGGAGAGAATTGTCTGTTTTGTTTTGGTTTTGGTTTTGGTTTGGTTTGTGTGTGTGTGTGTTGTGTTGTTGTTGGCTGGTTGAATTGTTTTTTATTTTCATTTTTGTTTTGTTTTTGTTGAGAGATAGAGAATATGAAGTTGGGTGGCATAGGAAGTGAGAAGGAGTTGGGAGGAGTTGGGAGAAAGAAAAGCAGATGATCAAAATATATTTATGGAAAAGAATTTTAATTAAAGAAAGAAAATTTATAATGGAAATAATGCAAAGAAGAAAAATGACAAAATCAAACACAAGCACATGAGATTTGTTTGGCATGCAGAGTATTTTAAAGGGGATTATTTTCCAACATTTAAACCTGAAAAAAATGTAACTGAATATATGCTATTTTGGCTACCCTGGACAAATCAGAAGTTTGCTCCATCACTACCAAATTATCAATAGCAGATGCCTGCTGAGTTTCATGCTAATGCCACTATTCCCTGGCACCTTGGGGGAGTTTGGTCACATTGGCCAATGCTTGTGCTCTGTTGCTCTTCTTATACCTCATCGGCCTGATGCACTGACGCAGTCCCCATGTGCTTTAGAACCTCTCGGACCTGCAATTAATCCCCAACTGCAACTCCAGGCCACACAAATGAAAATGCAACCAAACCCGGAGGTGTTGGCTCACGCCTTTAATCCCAGCACTCGGGAGGCAAAGGCAGGCAGAGGCAGGCAGTTCTCCGGGAGTTCGAGGCCAGCCTGGTCTACAAGAGCTAGTTCCAAGACAGCCAGGACTGTTACACAGAGAAACCCTGTCTCGAAAAACCGAAAAAAAAATACGCAACTGAATAAAGAAATCATGGAATTGGCAAGACAGAGACTTTTGCAACAAATCCTTTAAAGGAAGAGATTTCAGATGTTTATGCTCAAATATCACCTGGAGTAATGTTAAGAACTTTGTTCTGATTAACATTGTTACATGAAATCTAATTTTTACCCTATTATTAAACAGTTAAAGTTATGTTTTCGCATGTCAGTCTACCACTAGTCTTGAGCCCCCTTCATATCTTGGTTACTTTTCTACTAACATACAGTAAATTCTGTCTTGGTAATAAAGCTGTGTGAATTTTTACACTGCTATCTACTGAATGTCACTGTTCCATTCCTCTGAGGCTGAACTGTCACTATCACCCAAATTCCCATCTGATGTCATTTGTCCCCTCTCTTATGGTAGAGAACTGACAACTTTAGTGGCATAAACTTTCGAATGAAGTTTATGCTTTGCATGACACTGTGAATCTGGGCTTCTCCATGTTGCTAAGCTCTAGTCCGAGAGAGAAAATAGAAGTGATGTCTAATGACATAAACAGATCTCACTTACAAGGTGGTAGCTATACCTTCTTCCTCTCTCCCTCTATCACCTCAGCTACATCTTTGACACAATAAAGCTGCTGCCTATCTACCTGTCCTCTTGGGCAAGAGTCACACTGCACAGAACCCAGGTATCACAGAATGTCTATTAGGGTTTCTATTGCTGTGAAGAGACACCATGACCATGGCAACTCTTATAAAGGAAGATGTTTCATTGCAGCTGGCTTACAGTTCTGTGGTTTAGTCCATTGTTGTCATGGCAGCAAGTGCCTACAGGCAGATATGGTACTGGAGGGGTAGCTGAACATTCTACATCTGGGTTCACAGGCAGTAGGGAAAGCAAGTGAGCCATAGTAGGTCTAGCTTGAACATCTGAGACCTCAAAGCCCACCCTCAAGTAACACATTTCCTTCAACAACCCTACTACTCCAACAAGGCACACCTCCAAAATAGTGCTACTTCCTCCAAGCCTATCGGAGCCATTTTCTTTCAAACCACCACAATGTCTTACAGCTAATCTCCCATCCTCAGCCACTACTAGTTCTAAGCCTTTAGATGAAAAAGATGTAGATCTCTTATTTAAGACATTATATTTCATTTTATTTAGGTTTTTGTTTAATTGTAGCCGAATCTAACTATAACTGTTATTCCAACTGTGTTTCAAGTAATATGAATCTGAATAATATAATATCATCATTCAATGACAAGTTATTGAAAATTCCTTGGGTTCAGCCTACAGCCTGCTCATAAGGGAGAGGGGTATGATGCCAAAGAATCTTAACTATATAAAGAAAGGGAGAAAAATAAGTTTTGGCTGCATCACTTGGAGATAATCTTAACATTTTCCACACTTACTAAGCTATTTCTGTGCCTGTATATGCCAAGATTAACTCTGTATTATTATTGTCACCCTACCTATGGGACAACACACAGAGCAAAACAATTATTTTCCAGATTATAGCCATTGTTCAGAATTTATTTGTTAAATACTGTTTTTCCCAAAAGGTCAAATGAGATTGTCCTGTAACTTGCTTTAAGTTTTAAGCTTAGTAGCAAAAAGAAAAAGAAATTGGCTTCTAGCCTTGTTTTAGCACACATACCCTCCTTCCATGGAAATACAATTTTGTCTCCTTGGGCAATTAAAATTTATACATTCGCCTTCACAAATAAACTGAAACAAAAATTAGCAAATCTTCCATTATCCAAGCTTATTATAGGTGCTGTGTGATCCATATGTTGATTCTAAAGATATTTCTCAAAAGCCATCCTGGTACATAAATTTACACTGCAGCATTTCTTTCTTCCTGCTGCAGAGTTTTAAAATTCAAATGCAAAGAGACCATCCTTAAATTATCTTGCCTTGTGAGTGACATCCTCCATTAAGGCCTAAATTTACCTCCAGCCCACATAGACACAGTGTCCACAGAGTCGCTGCTCTGAATTCTAATAGCTGGAATGAAGAATAGTGAAATGGAAGTTTGAGAAATTACTTGTGCTGGAAAGACTTTGCCTCATGTCACATTAGATATTATCCCTGAACAATCAGCCTTGGAGAAAGAGATTTACCGAGGGGCCCACTCTGACTCAATATGCCCAAAAGAACAGGAGGCAAAAGGCAGTAAATGTCTCAGCAGCCTGTTTTGCCTTTTGAGATGGGCCATGACCTTGTGGTATCTTTAAGGTGATAAAGCTGAATTGGGGGTCAGGGACAAGAATCCTGTGCTGTGTACCCTCTACCCAATGTCAAGCAACTTCAAAATGAATCATGATCCCATCTATAGAAATGAGGGGAAGACACCATATGAAAGGGATAACAGTGAATAATGAGGAGAGAGCTGTGCCATCAGGAGAAGTGGGCAGAAGAGAGAAAGACCCTGGGAAGGGCTGCTTGAATGGGCTGAGGGCAGGGATGGACCCAAGTACCCTGCTCCTCCTAGATCAAAGTTGGAAGAGAGGAGAGGCAGAACATTCTGGAAGGTATAGCTCTAGAAATGTTTAGGAGGGGACATGGTGTACCAGCAACACAATATACCTTCCAGGCTTCTTTCTTTCAACTTTAAGAAGAGTTTTACCTTCTGACTAAGGTCCTAAACCTCTCTGCCAGCCACCGTGCCCCACATCCCCCTGGGACTTATTTTCTGGTCAGTTTGACCCTGAGCCCTCTGCCACACCTGTTTAAGAGCCCCTTATTTCTTTTCTTTCTTTCTTTCTTTTTTTTTTCTTTCTTTCTTTCTTTCTTTCATTGAGTCCCTCATTTCTTTTTTTTTTTTTTTTGGTGTTTAGTCCATTAGCTGAACATTTTTTTAAAGCACTCTAACATTAACATAAAGGAAAATTGACATTTATGGCTTAGAAAAATTAACCAAAGCATAATTCATAAAAGGAGAGCAAAAGAAAATCTAACAAGTTACATTTCATCAAAGGTTTAGAAATGCATTTCTAAAAGACACTGCTAAGGAAATGAAAAGATAAGCTATGAACTGAGAACAAAATATTTTTTTCCTTTTTTTATTACTTAAAAAAAATACCAATCCAAATTCCCACTCCCTCCTCTCCTCCCAGTCCCCCCCCCACCCCTCCAACCCTTTAAAACTCACAGATAGAAGGGAATCGGCAAGATCATGGATCTCTTCTTAATTCTTTTCTTAAAAGTTCTTAGGAGAAGCTAATCTATCATTATTTATTCATTTGCCAATTCCTAGAAATTTCCAGTTTCCTCCTTTCCCTGTCAGTCTTCACACTGGATTTACAGTTTTCTGGACGTCAAAGTTACTTATATGGGGGCTTTCATATACATCAAAATGGGGGTTGTTTGTTTAAGTTCAAATGTTCCAGGATTCTACTCCTAATCACACAGGGAATTGGTAGGGCTAAAAACAAGGTCAGGCTCTATAGCTTTGAAAGTCCCTTTGATTATTCCAATGGACACCTTACTTGGGAACAACTAGATCAATGGACATACCAAAGAGAAAGTTATAATTCATCATAATATTCACATCGAAGTAAGAAGTTATTTCAACTAAGCATTTTAAAAACTGGGTGCATTTTCTTATTGCTGGTTTGTTGTCATCCATTTTTATTATATGTGTCTATTATGGGTATTGTTTTCTCTCTCAATAAGTAAACTGATATCTGCATCATTATCCTTTTGTTTTCTTTCTGTTTATTTCTTTTTCCCATGTCGCCTCTGACTGCATTTTGGATTTACAAGATTGAATTTATTCTTTACACAAGAGTAACAAAGGACCAACAACAATAAAGGAAGGGGCAATAAGAAATCTTCTGTCCTGGAATACATGACCCAGAGATGGGGGTATGGGGCACACAGGGAGATTTTCAAGAGATGCAAGGGTTCCGTGGTTTAAAACGAATCAACTTCCAACACTCCTGAAGTACTCTGGCATTGTTTTTAGCATAAAGTGAATCTATTTATTTCTCTTATTGTAACATTGCCTATTCTAAAATACCCTTAAGCGTTAGGAATCTTACTGTAGGACATTACTCCAAGAGTAACAACTTCCACATTTAAAAAGATAAATAGATAATTAATGTTTTTTAAAACTGTCTAAAGGTAAATTAGAAACGTTGTTAGAGAAGGCCCCTCTGAAGAGTAATAAAAGCAGTTTCATGTCACTGTAAATAACACTGTTTTCCTTTATCTTACCTGAACATGCACCAAAAATGTCAAAAGTGGGTATTTCTGGAGCTTATTACGGTGATCTAACACTATGTATATTGTAGATTATTGCTTTTCTCTTCATAGTTTAATCCCAGTACTCAGACTATTTATAAACAACTAATTATTCAGGGAAGTAGAAACAAAGCAAACAAATTATATATATATATATATATATATACATATATACATACTAAAAAATAAACTTTGGGGGATCATTACATTGACTTTTTTTCTCCAGTCATCTGTGATTCCATCCTAGGTCTCTGGGGCATCCAGTCTCTGAGGACTGGCACTCTAGGCAATGTCAAAGGTGGGAACCCTCTCATGGCACAGAAAACCCCAACCCAAGGAAGCTAACTGTACCCACAAAAACAGAGGCAACTGTAACATGAGGGCCTGCTTGTTGGAGTTTCTGTCCTGCCCAGTTCTCACAGCCAGTAAGTCCCAAAGAAATCATACAGAGGTCTATATTAATGATAAACTGATTGGCCCATTAGCTCAGGCTTCTTATTAACTCTTATAACTTATATTAACCCATTATTCTTATCCATGTGGAAGAAAGACCTGCACTTTTCTGAACAGAAACAGAAGAGGATGATGGCGAGGAGTAGAAGGGAAGACCTGGGAGGAGAGGAGGGAGGAGAAACTATGGTCAGGAAGGAAAATAAATAAACTGATCAGTTAAAAATTAAACTTTTAAAAGTAATGTATTTCTCTTCTGTTCTTCTCAGTACTCATCTTCAGAGAACAGGTTAGCCAGAATGGGGAGAACCTCTCAAGAGTGAAGAAGAGAAATACAGGTCTATCATCGTAATCACACCAAAGGCCTGCACGTGTAAATGTAATGTGAAAACATAAATGTAATAAAATAAAAACACATTAATACAACCAACTTCTTATTGGAAAAAACTCTATATCAGCTATTCTAGCCAGCCAACAGGAGAGTTTCCTGAAGGTAGGTGCCCTCAATAGCTAACCCCACCCACCGGACCCTCCAAACTTCTAGCCCCACCCCACCCCCAAACTTGCCTATCCTCCTGCAACCTCAGTGGAACTCTGAAACACAGCTTGATACAACAATACTGAGGGGATCAAGAGCTGGCTACAACACTGAGGGGACCAAGAGAGAAGACCAAGAGAGCAGGCTTAGAGAGACCTCGGAGGCTCCCTAAGACACAGACATTGACAGTACAGAGCAGACCAAGAAAAATTCACAAACATTCAGACAGCTACAACAAGATTAGACCAAGCCACAAAGACACTGCTGGCCTCATTTGAAAGAAGAGATGGATAGGCATCAATGCAAGAATTCCTCCTACAATCTAAAAACAACATGATAACACCAGAACCCAATGGTCACACAACAGGAAGACTTGATCATCCCAACCCAGAAGAAGCAGAAGAAAATGACTTTAAACATATGAAGATGAAGGAGACCTTTAAAGAGGGAATGAAGAACTCTTTTAAAGAAATGGAGGAAAAGACAAACAAAAAATTGGAAGAAATTAATAAATCCCTCAAGGAAACCCAAGAAAAAACACTCAAACAAGTGAAGCAAACAGTTCAAGACTTGAAGACTGAAATAGAGGTAATAAAGAAAACATAAACCCTGGAAATTCTAGATATGGAAAATCTGGGTAAATGAACAGGAACTACAGAGACAAGTATGACCAACACTATATAAGAGATAGAAGAAAGAATCTCAGGTACTAAAGATACTTCAGAGGAAAAAGATTCATTGGTCAAAGAAAAATTAAATCTAACAAATTCTTAACACAAAACATCCAGGAAATATGGGACACCATGAAAAGACCAAATCTAAGAATAATAGGGGTAGAAGAAGGAGAAGAAGCACAGCTCAAAGGCACAGAAAATATATTCAACAAAATCATAGAAGAAAACTTTCCCAACCTAAATAAGGATATCCCTATGAAGGTACAAGAAGCTTACAGAACACCAAATAGACTGGATCCAAAAAAAAAAATCCCCTTGCCATATAATAATCAAAACACAAAACATATAGAATAGAGAAGGAATATTAAGAACTGTAAAGGAAAAAGGTCAAGTAACATATAAAGGTAAACCTATTACACCCAACTTCTCAATGGAAACCATGAAAGCCAGAAAGTCCTGGGCAGATGTGCTGCAGATACTAAAAGACCATGGATACAAGGCCAAACTGCTATATCCAGCAAAGCTTTCAATCACCATTGATGGAAAAAAATAAGATATTCCATGACAAAACCAGATTTAAACAATGCATGTCTACAAACTTAGCCCTACAGAAAATACTAGAAGGAAAACCCCAACCCAAGGAAGCTATCTGCACCCACAAAAACAGAGGCAACTATAACAAAAGGGCCTGCTTGTTGGGGTTTCTGTCCTGCCCAGTTCTCACAGCTGGTGAGTCCCAAAGAAATCATACAGAGGTCTATATTAATGATAAACTGATTGGCCCATTAGCTCAGGCTTCTTATTAACTCTTATAACTTATATTAACCCATTATTCTTAACCATGTTAGCCACATGGCTTGGCACCTTTCTTGGCAGAGCAAGTCACATCTTCCTTCTTCAGTGTCTGGACAGGATTGGGGAGGAATGGGCTTCCTCCTTCCTAGAATTCCCTGTTCTCATTGACCCACCTCTATTTCCTATCTGGTTGTCCCACCTATACTTCCTGCCTGGCTACTGGCCAATCAGCATTTATTTAAAACATAATTGATAGAATATAGACAATTGTCCCACACCAAGCAACAAATAACCCCCCCACCAGCAAAACCCAAAGAAGGGAAACACACAAACACTACTACCAAAAAATAACAGGAATTAACAACCACTGGCCATTAATATTTCTTAATATCAATGGACTCAATGTACCTATAAAAAGACACAGGCTAAGAGAATGGATAGAAAAATAGCATCCAACCTTCTGCTATATACAGGAAACACATCTCAACCTAGAAGACAGACACTACCTCACAGTAAAGGCTTGGAAAAAGGTAATCCAATCAAATGGACCTAAGAAACAAGTGGGTTTAGCCATCCTAATATCTAACAAAATTGATTTCAAACTCAGAAGAAGAGATGGAGAAAGATACTTTATACTCATAACAGGAACAATTCATCAAGATGTAGTCCCAATCCTGAACAACTATGCCACTAATACAAGAGCACCCACATATGTAAAAGATACATTACTAAAACTTAAATCACACATCAAACCCCACACACTAAAAGTAAAGGGGTCAACCAGATAGAAACTTAACAGAGAAATCAGAGAACTAACAGATGTCATGACTCAAATGGACTTAACAGACATCTATACAACATTCTACCCAAATACAAAAGAATATACCTTCTTCTCAGCACCTCATGGAACCTTCTCTAAAATTGATCACATACTCGGTAACTAAGCAAACATACACAGATACAAAAAAAAAATGGAGTAATCCCATGTCTTATCAGATCACCATGGATTAAAGTTAGAATTTAACAACAATACTACTCTCAGAAAGCCTACAAACTCATGGAAATTGAACAGTGAACTATTGAACCACCTCTGGGTCAAAGAAGAAATAAAGAAAGAAATTAAAGACTTCCTAGAATTCAGTGAAAATGAAGGCACAATGTACCCAGTCCTATGGGACACTATGAAAGCAGTGCTAAGAGGAGAGTTCATAGCGCTAAGTGCCCACACTAAAAAAAGGAAGGAAGAAAGAAAGAAAGAAAGAAAGAAAGAAAGAAAGAAAGAAAGAAAGAAAGAAAGAAAAAGGAGAAAACACACATTAGTGACTTTACAGCACACCTGAAAGCCTTAGAACAAAAAGAAGTAGACACACTCAGGAGGAGTAGAAGACAGGAAACGATCAAAGAAGAGGCCTCAAATCAACAAAATAGAAACAAAGAAAACAATACAAAGATTTAATGAAACAAAGAATGGATTTTTTGAGAAAATCAACAAGATAGACAAAACCTTATCCAAACAAATCAAAAAGCAGAGAGAGAACATTCAAATTAACAAAATCAGAAATGAAAAGGAGGACATAACAACAGACACTGAGGAAATTCAGAGAATCTTTAGGTACATACTACAAATACCTGTACTCCACAAAATTGGAAAACATAAAAGAAATAGACAATTTTCTAGTTAGATACCATATACCAAAATTAAATCAAGACCAGGTGAGCAATTTAAATACACCTATAAACTGTAAGGAAATAGAAGCTGTCATCAAAAACCTCCCAACCAAAATAAAAAGCTAAGGGCCACATGGTTTTAGTGCAGAATTCTACCAGAACTTCCAAGAAGAGCTAACACCTATACTCCTCAAAGTGTTCCACATAATAGAAACAGAAAGAACAATCAAGAAAACAAATTACAGATGAATCTCATTCATGAACATGGATGCAAAAATACTCAATAAAATACTGGCAAATCAAATCCAAGAACACATAAAAAAAAATCGTTCACCATGATTATGTTGGTTTCATCCCAGAGATGCAGGGCTGGTTCAACATATAAAAATCCATCAATGTAATCCATCATATAAATAAACTGAAAGAAGAAAACTATATGATCATTTCATTAGATGCTTAAAAAAGAAAACATTCCAAATCAAAACAACTCTGAGATTCCATCTTACACCTGTAAGAATGGCCAAGATCAAAAACACTGATGACAACTTATGCTGGAGAGGCTGTGGAGAAAAGGGAACACTTCTGCATTGCTGGTGGGAATGCAAGCTGGTACAACCCCTATGGATGTCAGTGTGGCGATTTCTCAGAAAATTAGGAAACAACCTTCCTCAAG
>PVIU01013107.1:0-57238 GCA_004026605.1 Ondatra zibethicus | reverse complement strand
TTCTTTTCAGAAATATTTGTCCATTTATTGACTGAATTGTTTGTTCTTTTTGAGCTTCTTATATATTCCTGTTATTAATCCCTTGTCAAATAAATAGCCGGCAATTATTTTCTCCCATTCTGTGGACTGTGTCTTCATTCTGGTCATTACTTCCTTTGCTGTTTCAAAGCTTCTGTGTGTGTGTGTGTTGTATACATGTGTGGGCATGCGTAGGGTGTGTACCCATGCTCTTAAGTACAGAACGCAGAGGAGAACACTCAGTGTTCTCTGTCACGCTGTCTCTTCCTGAACCTGGAGCTTGCTGCTTTTCAGCTGGGGTGGTGGCCAGTGCGTTCCAGTGGCGGCCTGGCTCCATTCTCCTCAGTTCCCCAGCACTGGGCTCAGAAGTGTGCACAGGTGGGAACCAGGGATCTGAGCTCAGGTCCCCTGTGTCTGTAGCTGCTTCCTCACTGAAGCATCTCCCAAGCTTCTGCCAAAACCTTTTATTTTGATGCAGTCTCATTTCTTAGATCTGATTATTATAACCTGAGCTATTGGTGTCCTATTCAGGAAATTGTTCCTTCTGTCTATGTCTAGAAGTATTTTTTTCTGTTTCCCCGTAGTAGTTTCAAAGGTCCGGTTCCTAGATTAAGGTCTGTGATCCGTTGTGGGCTGACTTTTGCACAGGATGAGAGAGACGAATTGGTTTCTTTCTCTTTGTGGATACCCAGTTCCCCAGCACCATTTGTCAGAGGGGCTTCATTTCTTCAAGGTGTATTTCTGGCACCTTTTGACAATTAGGTGTTTGTAACTACGTGGGTTTATTTCTTGGTCCCAGATTCTGTTGTGTTGATTGGCATATCTGTTTTGTCCCAGTGCCATGCAGGTTTTGTTACTATAGCTCTATAGCATAGCTGGAACTTGGTTATTGTGATACCTTCAGTATTGTTCTTGCTCAGGATTGTTTTTACTATTCAGAGATTTTGTGCTTTCATAAGAGTTGTAGATTTTATTGTTTTTCTGTCTCTATGCAGATTACTTTTGGAATTTTGATGGGGATTATATTGAATCTATTGGTTGTTTTGGTAATATAGCCATTTTCACAGTATTAATTCTACCAACTCCTGTACATGAAATGTCTTGCCATTTGAAGCCTTTCTCGGTCTCCAGTTGGATGCAGTCTGTCCCTTACTCAAGCCCACTGAGCGATATGTCTTCTGTGCAACCTACTCGAGTTGGCCTTGCCTTGCATTCATCTTGCCTCATTCCCTTTCCATATTGTAACAGTTTCCTTGTTTTTTTTTTTTTTAACTCTGCAACATTTGCTATAGTGCTTTTTGCTGAAACGTTAGCAACTGTCAATCTCTCTTGTTTGTGTGTCTGAGATACGCTTTTGCTTTGTAAGTAAGGTTGGCCTCAAGTTCACTGTGTAACCTTGATTGACCTTAAATTGACTCAATATTCTTCCTCCCCCCAACTCAAGATCTTGCTGCCTCAGGCCCCTGAGTATTGATATTAGAGGCACGCACGGCCATTCCCAGGTCCTCCTCATGTATTCATCTACAGTGTGCCACTTGGCTCTTCCTCTTGTGATCCTCAGTTGTGAACTAGAGGGATGAACTGAAGCCCATTCACCTTTTCATTGTATTTATTTCCCTGGAAATAAATTTGATTTTGTCATTATTCCGTTTTAGAATATTTTTCAGAGAGGGTCTCATGTTTCTTAGACTAGCCCCAAACTCACTATATAGGGTGACCTTGAACTTTTGATCTTCCTGCTTCTACCTCAAGTCCCGCTGTGGCCAACTTTCTGAGGTGCTAGGGATGAATCAGAGCTGTGTGTGTGCTAAGCGAGCACTGTACCGACTCTTCTGTAAACTGTCATTTAAGACCGAAAAACTCAGTGACTAAAACCAAAGGACCATCTTAGTTTGGCCTGTACTACCAGGAAGACTGTGGTTGCATGCCTGGCTGGATCTGTGGCTCATCCAACAGCACGAGGCAGCTGTCTTTTTTGTATCTCAATTTTTTTTTCTTTCAATTTTCCTTTTGTTAGACTTTGACACCACCTGTGCTGGGGACAAAAGATGGGTGCCATGTTGACCCTGGTGTGTTGCTAGGTTTAGGTCCTAGTACACCCTTTTTGCAAAAAAGATTATCCTTTCAAATAAGTTCTCCTTATTTAATAACAAAAATGGCGACTAGTAGCCATAGCAACTGTCAGGAAGAGCCCTCTTTTCCTGTAGTCCTGGCAAAACTCTTGAATGTGTCTCTTGTCAGCCCAGCTCACTGCACTTGCTCTTCCTTTCCTCAGTCCCTTCTCTGCTTCCATCTTTTATGCCTGGCCTGTCTCAGGTGGGGAAAGGGGCAGCAGCCTGCTCAGAGTGCGAGTGGATGGGCGTGGAGGGACAGTTCCCCAAACAGTTGCTGTGCCTCCTCTAACAGCCCGCCTGTGCACACACACTGCTGTGCCTCCTCTAACAGCCCGCCTGTGCACACACACTGCTGTGCCTCCTCTAACAGCCCGCCTGTGCACACACACTGCTGTGCCTTATCTAACAGCCCACCTTGTGCACACTCACGCTAAGCTCTGTCTAGGGTGGTAGTTAATTTTGACAAGACTGGCTGCTTCCGTGGTGGCTTGGCTATAGACCAGTGGTTAATTTTGTTTGTAAGACTGACTGGATCATTAAATGCTTAAGAATACAGCTGCATATGTTTGTGAGGGCGGTTCCAGGGAGGATAAGGGAATTATCCTCCCACCCACTCCAGTGTGCGCTGTACCATCCACTGGCCTGAAAACAAAGGAAAACAAGGAAGCAAACTAAGCATCTGAGCTTGGTATTTCCCCTACACCTCTTCATGGTTAGTATGGACTGTGGTTTCTCAACTGGAGTTCTCAACCATGATGCAAGTAAAGCCCTTCCCCCATTAAGCTTTTTATTGGACACTGGGTTGCAGCAATGGGTGAAAGAATTAACTAATACAGAGCTTCCCATAACCTTCTTCCTTTGGATACCCCAATTTCTTGGCTTGAAGTGTCTTGTCTCACCTTTTTTTTTTTTTCTTTTGTGATTTTTCGAGACAGGGTTTGTCTGTAGCTTTAGAGCCTGTCCTGGAACTAGCTCTTGTAGACCAGGCTGGCCTCAAACTCACAGATCTGCCTGCCTCTGCCTTCTGAGTGCTAGAATTAAAGGTGTGCGCCACCACCGCCTGGCCTCTCTCACCCTCTTTTTCTCCCTTCCGTATTCTCTCAGTTGGGTCTTGGGTCTCTTTGGCCTGGTGTACAGCCCTTACAGTACTGTGTTGTATGGTGGTGTCGTAGGCAAGGTTTCCATTGCTGTGAAGAGACTCCAGCCACGGCAACTCTTATAAAGGAAAACATTTCATTGCGGTGGCTTGCTTACAGTTCAGAGGTTTAGTCCATAATTGTCATGACAGGAAGCAAGGCAGCATGCAGGCACACATGGTGCTAGAGAGGTAGTTGAGATCTTGACTCACAGGCAACAGGAAGTGGCTGAGACACTGGGCATGACTTGGGCATCTATGAGACCTCTAAGCCCGTCTCCACACACCTACTCCGACAAAGCCACGCCTCCTAATAGTGCTATTCTCTTTGGGGGCCATTTTCTTTAAACTTCAGGTGACTTTTCTCTTTCTTGCTAGCTTCCAAGTTCAGGTTTTTAAATACTTTTTGTTTTAGAAGCTGCCGTAGGGGTTGAGGATTTAGCTCAGTGGTAGAGTTGCCTTGCCAGTGCAAGGCCCTGGGTTTGCAGAGGGGGAAATTACTAGGTATTTGCCTTAGGGACAGTGTTTTGTCTTCAGTGTTTTAATGACTCTTTTAAATGTTTAGTTGAGTAATTCATAAGGATCTCTTGTTTTTTTACAGAGGACGCACAGACATGAGTTATTTACTCCTCCGGTGATAGGCTCACACCCCGAGGAAAGCGGGAGCAAATTCCAGGTTTGAGCATTGTCTTCATTATTCAGGGGCTGTATATATTAATACAAGTGCAATATTTATTGCTGCTTTTTTTTGTACACTCTTTCTGTGTGTGCTCATGTGCTGTGGCACATGTGGAAGTCAGAGGACAACTTGCAGGAATTGGTTCTTTATTCCTCCTTGTGTAACTTAGGCATTGAACCCAGGTCATTAGGCTTGGAGCCAGGTGCTTTTCCCTAGTCAGCCATCTTGCCTAGCTAGCTACTATTAATTCATTGATTTTTTTTTAATTTTAATTTTTTTTTTAATTTTTGCTTGAGACAAGTTCTCACTATGTACCCTGGCTGGCCTGGCACTTGCTGTGTAGACAGGCTGGCCCCAGACCCACACACCTCTGCCACTCAGTGCTGGCATTAAAGGCATGCACCACCATGCCTGGTTAATACATTGAATTTTTTTTTTTTTTGTAGAGAATTTTCTTAAAATTCATTGAATTTTAAATGAAAATAAAGCCGTGTACCTGTTAAACTGGCTGCAGGCATGGCTACATGACTGTTGCTGGTAAGGCCATGCCCAGTGCTGGGGGTTTTGTAGCTCTTCAGTAGAAGTTACTTCATCTTTGGAGCAGGCCTGGTATGTAGTCTCCAGCCTCCAGACCAGCGCTAGTTCTCCTGAGCCCTGCGCTCGCTTTCTGACCAGATTTTCATTGCATTTTGTGTTCTCACTCAAAACACTGATCATTGCCCATCCTTCTCTTGATCACCAGACCTGTGAGACTAAAATGTGCCATAGCCATTGTAAGGAAAACTTAGTGCATCAGAGGACATTGGTTTCTGTACCCGCCCCCCAGGTGTGCTGTGAAGCCGTGAAGAATGAGTGAGAACACAGACGGCCCTACAGGGCTAACCTGAGGAGAGCTGACCTGTGTGCACTTCTGCTGTTGTAGTTTGGAAGATGATTCCACACAGCTCAGTCATTTTCGTTCAGCAGCATGCGTGGACTGGCCATTGTTTGTCTGTGGCTGTCTCTTCCTCTCCAGTGTTCGGAACCCTGCTTAGAAGTCCTTGCTTCTTCTGTCTGGACCTTGTCAGCGTCCTGAGGGTCTAGGTGGATTTTGAAGAAGTCCAGCCTCTCCAGTGTTCCTTAGGTTCTCTGCCTTGGTAGATCAGTCCTCATGCTATAGGCTGAAACAGTAGCACTGGAGGACGTTAAAGTGATGTTTGAGAGTGTGGTCATCGGGCCTGTGATCCTCGCCCTTGGAGGCAGGAGAGTGAGAAATTCAAGCCCATCCTCAGCTTGGTTGTGAGTTCGAAGCCGACTTGGGCTACGTGAGACTCTGTTTCAAAAAACAAAAACTAACAAAATTAATGTTCAGTGATGGCACACAAAGAGAAAGCAGTGACAGTTTCTGCACTTAACTGTATTACAGTGTCATTTGTGTTGTTTTTGAAATCAACACGACTCATATTTCCCTACCAAAGTCTGTGTCACGTGTGTTAGGTTTCTGACGTCAGCTTGCATGTCCACAGCCCAGAAACCTTCTCTCCTCTTTGTCAGAACACTTTTGATGCTTGTGGCTACATAATGTATTGCTCTTTTCAATCTTCCTGTTTAGTTCTGTGTTTGCGACAGTTTGTTTCCTATTTAAGCAACACTTAAGAACAAGCAGAACCCCCAGTAGGCTATTTATAGAATCTGAGTGGAAAATTCCTTTTATAAACTACAAAAATAGCGTGTTTCATGCATATTTGGAGAGCTAGGGGTGGAGCTTAGTGATAGGACACTTGCCTAGCGTATCTAAAGCCCTGGGTTTGATTCTAAAAACAACAGTGTTTGTCATGCCTTTGTCCTGTGTTGCCTTATGTTGATGTTTTGAAATGGCATTCCAAACATCTGCCATGAACCAAACCCAGGTCCTCTGCAAAATCAGTAACTATTCCTAATTGCTGAGCAATCTCTCTAGTTCCCCAGACTCATTAAGTTTTAAGTAGTGTTCCTCAAACAAATGGAAGTAGGCCAGGCACGATGGTACCTGCCATCCTGCCACTCAGAGAGCTGAGGTGGAAGAGTTGAGAGTTTTAGCCTAGCTTTAGCCACATAGCCAAGACCCTGCCTTGAAAAGTAAAAACAGGGCTGGCGAGATGGCTCAGTGGGTAGAGATGTTTGTCACCACCTTGCCCACCACAGTTCAATCCATAGGATCTACATGGCAAAAGGACAGACTTCCTTATAGTATCGCCTAACTTCCACAAGCACACCACGCCACATTTCTTCTCTCCAGTACACAACTGTATATAAGTGTAAAAAAAAAATATTGAAAAACATAGAAATAAGTCTGTCAGAATGACTGAGCAGGTAAAGGTCCTTGCTGTCAAGCCTGCTGACCTGAACTTGATGCCTTGTGGTGAAGGAGAGAATGGACTCCCTCAAGTTGTTCTCTGACCTCCACAGACTCCATGTGGATGTGTGTCCCTTGCCCCAGTTCAAAAATAATATGGCATATGCTTATGATTCCTGCCGTTGGGAGGCTATGCTATACAAGGAGCATCAGCCCAGCTAGGGCTATACAACAACAAACAAGCCAGGCGGTGGTGGCGCATGCCTTTAATACTAGCACTCAGAAGGCAAAGGCAGGCTGATCTCTGAGTTTGAGGCCAGCCTGGTCTACAGAATGAGTTCCAGGACAGCCAGAACTACACAGAAAAACCCTTTCTTGAAAAACCAAACCAGAAACAACAAAACCAAAATATTTACTGTCCATAGTGGTACATCATAAAGCTTTAGTCATTGATAACCATCTGAATGAATTATATTTCTCCTCTTTAGTGTGTGTTGTTTTGTTTTGTTTTAAGAGTGTGTATTTGGGACTGGAGAGATGGCTCAGAAGTTAAGAGCAGGGGCCCCTCTTCCAGAGGTCCTGAGTTCAATTCCCAGTAGCCACATGGTAGCTCACAACCACCTGCGATGAGATCTGGCGCCCTCTTCTGGGCTGCAGGGACACATGCAGGCAGAACACTGTACACATAATAAACAAACAAAACAAGGTTTAAAAACATAAATAAAAGATTATGTGTTTGTAGCTGGGCTGGTGCTGGAATTCACTGTGAGGTCCAGGCTGGCCTCAGGCACAGCTTTCCTCCCAGGCATGGATCCCCGTGCTTGACTTCTTTGGTTACATTTTTGGTCATTACACATTTGACATTTAGCTTTTTGTGGGACGAAACTTGCAGACTTTCCTACTGAAATGCAGCTGTATGTAGTAACCTTTTCTCAGCATTTACTTGTCTATAAGAAAATGAGAGCATGCTTTTCATTGTTAAGGATTTATTTTTTCTTTTAGCTTAAAACTATAGAAACTTTACTGGGCAGTACAAGCAAAGTCGGCGACGTGATTGTCCTTGGAATGATAACCCAGCTGAAAGAGGTAAGTTAAGACTGACGTGCTCCTTTTTACTTTTGGACTTGAGTTGGCTGTGCATTTTCATAAAAACCTAGCAACACGGTCTCCACAGAAAGCACAGAACTTTACCTTTTCACCTGTGTGTGTCCGCTCCTGCGACATTGGTGGGACAGACTGACCAGGTGTTCAATTTGCATAGCCTCCGGGTAGACCCCAAGTGACCCCTGCTTGAACTGACTCTGGGTTTCTGAATGAGCCAGCTGCTGACCACATCCTGATGTCCTGGAGGTGCTGGTCATTCTCTTAGCTGTAGACATCTGGGGAGGCCGAATGGCAACCAGCCAGGGTTTTCCTTGTCAGCCTGTGGTCTGCAGCAGCTGTCCTTAGCACCTGTGAGTCTCCGGTAAGCGATTAGTGAGTCTGAGGTTGCCAAGAAACGAGTGCAGGGGTGTGGACTCGGTTTTACGCCTACAGACCCACTTCTCTCTCTCGTATGCTTTCGTATTCATTTTTACACCAGTGTGAGTCTGTTTTGTTTCATTCTGTTTCAGGGGAAGTTTTTCCTGGAAGATCCTACTGGAACAGTACAGCTGGATCTTAGTAAAGCAATATCCTTAAAGGAAAAAAAAATTCTGACCAAATTTGGTGACACACACTTTTAACCCTAGTAGTTGGGAGGCAGAGGCAGAGGCAGATCTCTGTGAGTTTGAGGCCAGCCAAGTCTACAGAGCGAGTTCTAGGACAGCCAGGGCTACACAGAGAAACCCTGTCTTAAAAAACCAAAACAGAAATTCTGAGTCAGGTGAGGTGGTATGTGCCTTGGATCCCAGCTCTCTGGAGATAGAGGCAGGCCAATCTCTGTGAGTTTAAGGTCTATATAGTAAGCTCCAGGCCAGCCAAGGATACACAGTGAGACCCTGTTTCAGAAAAAAACTCGGGGCTAAAGAGATGGGTTCAGTGCTTAAGAGCATCTGCTGTTGTAGAATCTGGGTTAAGTAGCCAGCACCCATATGGCAGTGCACACCATCTGCAACTCCAGTTCCAGGGGATCTGCTGCCCTCTTCTGGTCTCCTCAGGCAACAGCATGCATATGATGTAGAGACATGCATGCAGGCAAAACACCCAAGCATATAGCACAGAATAAAGTAATATATTTTTGAAAATTTAAAAAGACATCTCTGCTACAGGCCTGGGAGTTTTCCTCCTTGGGAGAGCACCTGCGTAGCACCACAAACAAATACATAAGTAAATACAATTATTAAGATGTGAACCAGGGAAATTGCTTTTATATTGTTCTTAAACTTGTCTCTTTGGGTTTCCACTGTGACTTCTATGTGCTGGAAACATTGGAATGCAGACAGACCCTTAGAGATTAAAGTCCCTTAAGAAATTTATAGCATGCCGAGAATGACCTATACATTGTTGTGGAGTTTTTAGTTTATTATTATTTTTTAATTTAAAATTACATTTGGGTGTGTTTGTGATGTGTATCCATGTATATCATGGTGTGTATGTGGCCGTCACAGGACAGCTTGCAGGGATTTGTTCTCTCCTACCACATGGGTGCTGAGTGTTGAACTCAGTCTTGCCAGTGCGTGTCTTTACCTGCTGAGCCATCTTGCCTTCCTGCAATTTATTATTTAAAACTCTTTTCAGGGCCAGGCATGGGTACTCACTTGCAATCCTAGCACTCAGAAAGCTGAATTTAAGGGGGTTTGAGGCTATATGTCTCAACCTTCCCTTGCAACACACAAATAAGACCTCCCTCATCCCCACATCCTCCACCCTGCAACACCAGAACAGCCCCTAAGAGAAATCTAAAATAACCCAGCAAAACTAACTGAGCCCTGGGGCTCAGGCTGTGTGTTGGCGTCACTACTGTTCCCAGCACAGTCTTGAACTTCCTCAGCTGCCCTGCACCAGTTCCACAGTGGCTTATACACTGAGGCGTGCTTTGTCCTGGCTGAAGGTAAGCACATGCGTCCTTTTCATGCCCTTGCTGGACAGTAAAGCTTCTGCTTGAGGATGACCCCTAATGATAGAATTCCAGCCGGCAGTCACAGTGAGCATGTGACCTTGGCATGTTGACTTTTAAACGGGTCTTTAGGAAGCTTTCTGGGCTGAGGAAAAGGCCTTGAGATTAGATAGTGGAGAAACTGAACAACCGTGTGTACTGGAAACCACCCATGTGCACGCTGTGTGCTGCGTGAGTCACAGCTTGTAAAACTGAAAAACCTTTGACCTTCATATAGAGCCACACGATCATGTCTCACCAAGGTGGCTGCTCTCTCTGCACCCCAGTGTGTGCTCTGAATCCCCCCGCACTCCACTCCACCCTAAAATATGAGTCTGTTGGGATGAGGTATGCTTGTTTAATGTAGCTTCCCTTATAAAATTTGGACTGTCTGTGGTTCTAGAGTTGGATAGCTCAGTAAGATCGGTGACTTCTGTATCTAATTCATTGCTTTATGTGGGATGGATTTGTCTTTTCAGAAAAAGGTAACTGCAAAGCTAAAGTGAGTTGTTACTCGTTTATTTTCTTGTTTTTTTAGGTTGGTTTGAAGATCAAGTGTTTCATGTAAATGCCTTTGGATTTCCACCCACTGAGCCCTCTAGTACCACAAGGTATTAAAGCATTTGATTTTTTTTTTTTAAAGCATGTGCCACCACCACCTGGCTATTTTTTTTAATATTTATTCATTATGTATACAATATTCTGTCTGTGTGTATCTGTGTGTATGTGTGTGTATGTCTGCAGGCCAGAAAAGGGCACCAGACCTCATTACAGATGGTTGTGAGCCACCATGTGGTTTCTGGGAATTGAACTCAGGACCTTTGGAAGAGCAGGCAGTGCTCTTAACCACTGAGCCATCTCTCCAGCCCCAAGCATTTGATTTCTGTTCCGCAGGAATGTATGTGCTGGCAATGGTGTACGTAACTAGCGTATCCCAGCCACTATAAGGCAACAGGCTTTGTGTTGAAATGGAACAAGCAATAGAAACTGACCTGTCTTAGTCTAGGAGAGCCCATACCTTCTTTTGGTCTCCACAGGTACACTCTCATGTGGCATACATTCTCTGTCTCTCTCTGTCTCTCTCTCTCTCTCTCTCACACACACACACAAATACTCAAATAAAATTTTTTTAAAGTGAAAATAAAGGGAAAAATAGAATCTAAAGGCATAAAAAGAAAAATGAATTTAATGAACCTATACTTTGTGTTATTATGTATGTAGCTATATAAATTACCTATATAAATAATTCTCCTTATTGATTAAATAATTGTTAAATAATTAAATATAAATAATTCTCCTATTGTGATTAGTCCACATCTCTGCCAATGTGCAGTGTGTGGCTCTATGGTGCACAGAACAATGAAACAAAATGAGTTGGCAGGCATTCGTGAAGCCAAGGTAGAAGGTAACACTACCCTCTTGTTTCATATAGAAGGGAGGGTAGTGCAAGAACCTCAGCCCGGGCCAGCTAGGGGAGCAGCTGAGGGGAGACTTCAACTGCTCCATTGGCTTGGCACTGACCTTTCCTGAGGAGACTCGATAGAGCAGCAGTGGCAGACCAGAGTAACAGCTGTGCTCACAGCTGCCCGGCGCAACAATGGAAACGCAACAATGTTGTGCCTACAGGATCACGGGTGGCCTATTGAAAAGTCTCACTCAGCATGGACAATGACTTCCCCATAATTGCACAGAGAGTCCCTTCTCCCCACTCTTCCCAGTTAACTTTACACCTCCTGTGTGTGCTGGTACCTCCTAAGACTGTAACTGGGGCAGGATTACATACAGCAGTGAGCAGAGTGTCTGGAATCTCCAGGGGAGGGTTTGTTTACTGGCCCCATCCCCTCCTGTGAAGACTGCTAGTAGTCAGCCTTGTTGATGGTCGCAGCCAATCTGATTAAAATGGAGGTGGCTTCCATATAACAGGAAAAAAAAAAATAAAATAAAATGGAGGTGGCTGCTGTGCTCTGAGGACAGCTTTTGAAACATTCATACTTAATATTCCTATTATAGCCTGTTTTCATGTATATGTTTTAAATAATTTGCAGGCAAAATACTTCATCTCTGGAATACTGTGTTGGACGATTGTGTGTCTGGCACAGTTTTACTTTCTTGGTAAACAGACATGGTATAGGTGATAATTGTGTTATAATTATATAGGGCGTACTATGGAAATATTAATTTTTTTGGAGGGCCTTCTAATGCGTCAGTGAAGACTTCTGCCAAACTGAGACAGCTGGAGGAGGAGAACAAGGACGCCATGTTTGTGTTTGTGTCTGACGTTTGGTTGGACCAAGTGCAGGTGTTGGAGAAGCTTCATGTCATGTTCTCCGGTACGTGTTATTTCTGTATTTCCTCCTGAACTGTTCTGAGGGATCGTGTCCTAAAGCTAAATGTTTGCCATTCTGTTGTGGCAGAGTGGGCCCTGTGACAGTGGAGCCTGAGGTGGGGGACTGGGCCATGATTAGAGATCAGTCTGGGCAGCGTAGGCAAACTTCTTTTAAAAAGAAAACAACCAACCCAAAGCTTTCACAGTTTTGCCAGCCAGATGTGGTGACGCACACCTTTAATCCCATTACTTGGAAGGCAGAGGCAGGCAGATCTCTGTGAATTGCAGCCTAGCTATATAGTAAGATCCTGTCTCAAAAATAATTAAATTAATAAAGCAAAATTTTCTGCCATGAAAAACTATGTTTTTTTTATACACTAGGTTATTCACCGGCACCTCCAACCTGCTTCATTCTGTGTGGTAACTTTTCATCTGCACCATATGGAAAAAATCAAGTTCAGGCTTTGAAAGGTATTGAGGATCTCGTTTGTTTATAAGAGTGTTTCTAAGATGGTGGTGCACACCTTTAATACCAGAACTCAGGAGCAGAGGCAGACTCATCTCTGTGAATTCAAGGCCAGCCTGGTCTACAGCGTGAGTTCCAGGACAGCCAGGGCTTCACAGAGAAACCTGTCTCAAAACCAAAACAAAACCCAAAAATTATTGAGTGTTTCTATATTTATATAAAGTATATTGATGAATTATATATAATATTTTAATTTTGTTCAGGAGATATATGGTTGTATTTAATTATCTAACTTTATGAACATATACAAATTAAATATCTTTAAAATTTTTTAGACTCCCTAAAGTCTTTGGCAGAAATAATATGTGAATACCCAAGTATCCACCAAAGGTAAAGATCTCTGTGGTTACCTTTTTTGTTTTTAAACAAAAATAGTTTTGTTTTTTAAAAAATTGATAATGAAATTTATATCAATGATTTTAAAGAAATTGCCTGTAGAAAGAGTAAAAGTTGAGGGTATTAAAAGATCCTGGGATAAAATTCTCATATCATCATGTTTGTTGCACTGCTCTCTGGATTTATGATGAAACAAAACTTAGATGGGAGAGTGGCAAGTTCATTGTAGGTTGTGGTGATACTGCTTGTTCGGAGCTGGACCTTAGTGTGATCGTCATCATTCTCATGTGCAGTAATATTTTGTTTGTGTTCCAACAAATAAAGCCTGCCTGAAGATCAGGGTGGCAGAAGTAAGCCACTAGAGGCCAGGGAGTGATGGCACACACCTTTAATCCCAGGACTCCAGACAGAGGCAGGTGGAGCTCTGTGAGTTCAAGGCCACTGGGCTACACTAGATTGTTCCAGTCTCAAAGAGAAACAAAGCCAGGCAGTGGTGGCCCACACCTGTAATCCCAGCACTAGGGACGTAGAGATGGGAGTGACCTGGCTGGGCGGAGAGAGGAATATAAAGCAGGAGGAGACAGGAGCTCAGATGCAGTCTGAGGACAGGATTGCCTTTTTGGTCTGAGGATTCAGTAGAGGTAAAAAGTCTCTCTAGTACCTGGCTGCTCCGCTTCTCTCTCAGCTTTCACCCCCTAACATCTGACTCCGAGTTTTTACTAAGAACAGTGAGAATTTGCGCTACCCTCATGTGCCTCTCTAAAGATAAACATCTGGGCTAGCAAGATGGGTGCTTGCCAAGCCTAGTAACTGTTCAATTCCTGAGACCCATAACGGAGAGAACCAACTCCCACACGATGTCCTCTGAATTCCACATGTGTGCCATAGCAGACATTGGCCCGTACATGCATATGGCCCATACATGCATGCATATACATGTACATGTAAAATTAAATGAGATCCAGTCCATCAGCCACACTAGCCACAGTAAAAGCCTACTCAGCGACTGGACGGTGCAAATGCAGAACACTTGGTCACCACACTAGTAATATATAGTTTGCATTGGAGACTTTTAGCAGTTTATTAAAATGCATGAAATAAAGAATAATTGTAGGTAGGCATAATGGCATCCTAGTACTGGAGAGACTGAGGCAAGAGGATTGTAGATTCAAGGCTAGCCCGGACTATATAGCAAGGGGCCTGTAATTCAGCTGAAGGCAATGACTTGGGGCAGTGTCGCAGGCATTATTTCTAATGGCTGATGTTGCATTTCCCTGCAGTAGCCGCTTTGTTTTTGTTCCTGGTCCTGAGGACCCTGGATTTGGTTCCATCTTACCAAGGTAATCTTTGTTCACACCTTTTTTCTTTTTTTCGCAGTCAAGAGAATTGTACAAACTTTGTAAACACATTCTCTATAACATTGTCTTCCCAGACCTCCACTTGCTGAGAGTATCACGAAGGAGTTCAGAGAAAGGGTACCGTTTTCAGTGTTCACTACTAACCCGTGCAGGTAGGTAGCAGAGTTTTGCATTGAACTTCTTTCGTTCCATTTAACAATTTTTCTTCTAATTTATTTCTGAAATCTGAGTAAATCTAAAAAGAAAATTCAATTTTGGGGTTCTCAAGGTTTGAAAAGTATTTTAACTTTTTTCAAATCCTTAACTGATAGTGAATTTATGGTCTCTGGGTTGTCCGACATTATTTCTAGCTGTCTCATGAACCCCTTGCTTGTGGGCCCAGATGTCCACCGAAATCTCTCTCTGGATGTCCAGTAGATAAATGACAGCCCTGATCCTGTCCCAAGCTACCGTTTCTCACCTATTCTTGGCCATAACCAGAGAAGTTTCCCTTACACACAGATTTTGAGGTAGCCCTATCTACTTCACGGTTCACCTTTGACCTCTGTGACCCACCATCTTCTCTAATCTGGATCAGTAACCTCTACACTGGTCTCTGGTTTCTACTTTTCCCCCTATGTAGTCTGTTTTTAACACAAGAAACCCTATCATGTCATCCCTGTGTTGAAAGATGGGGTCGCTCCTGCCATTAGCAACAGTTCATATCCATGCAGTGTCCTCCCTGCATGATGTGCCATTCCCACTCAAATTTCCTCTCCCACTTACTTCCTTCCCTCCAACCTCTGTGCCCCTAGCCTGCAAGGCACACCCCGTCTTAGGTGCTGAGTTATACCTCTTCCCCTGCCCGCAGTGCCCTTAGCCTGCGAGGCACACTCCAGTCTTAGGTGCTGAGTTATGCCTCTTCCCCTGCCTGCAGTGCCCTTAGCCTGCGAGGCACACTCCAGTCTTAGGTGCTGAGTTATGCCTCTTCCCCTGCCTGCAGTGCCCTTAGCCTGCGAGGCACACTCCAGACTTAGGTGCTGAGTTATGCCTCTTCCCCTGCCTGCAGTGCCTCCCTTCCAGAGGTCTTAGGTCACTGCCTGATGAGCTTTCCCTGTTTTAACTCTGTCTTAATCCCCAGCTTTCTGAACCCTTTCCTCCCCAAGTACGATTCCACTTTGCCTTTCTCTCCTTTCAACATACATCAGTGTCACGTCTTTAATTTCTCTGCCCTCTTCCCCCGTGAGAATGTCAAGTATAGAAGACTCATTACCTTTTTCTTCTGTTCTGCTCATGTACCTTGTGCATAGCGTTGGGCACATATTAAGAGCTTAGTAAAGGGCTGGGAGCACATCTCAGTGGTAGAGTGCTTTATGGGAAATGTAAGGGCTTGGTTCAAACCCTAGCGCTGTGTACACACACACACACACACACACACACACACACACACACACACACACACACACACACACACGGGAAATGTAAGGGCTTGGTTCAAACTCTAGTGCTGTGTACACACACGCACGCACTCAGAGAAGAAAGAGAGAACTGAAAATAATTAAGTTGGAGAAGAGATGAGATGGCCTGGTTGTATTTCTGCTGTGGTGACCATTAAGAAATGCAGTGGGGAATATTGATATTAAAATTATTTTTTTTCCTGAGGAAGTAAAGTATTCAACTGCTGCTTTATTTCAGAATTCAGTACTGTACACAAGAAATTATTATCTTCCGTGAAGACTTAGTAAATAAAATGTGTAGAAACTGTGTTCGTTTTCCTAGTAGCAATTTGGATATTCCTACTCATGTAAGTAGTCTCCTTGACAAACTACCTTTTGTTTTATATTTATTCATTAATTTGTATACGTGGGTGCTTTACCTGCATGTTGTGTATTGAGCCATGGTTGTGCCTGATGCCTATGGAGAGGGCATTGAATCCCTTGAGACTGCAGTTACAGAGGGTTGTGAGCCTACATGCGGGTGCTGGGAATCGAACTGTGGTCCTGTGCAGGAGCCACAGTGCTCCTAACCACCGAGTCAGTACTCCAGTCCTTGGTTTTGTTTTAAAAGATTTATTTTTTAGTTTTGTCATTTCTGTGTGTATATCTTTGTAAGCATATATTCACATGCACGTGCCAGTGCCCATGGAAGCCAGAGGAGGGCATTGGGTCCCTTGGAGCTGAGTTACAGGTGCTGGCAAGCAGTCTGACATGGTACTGGCATCTGAACTTGGGCCCTCATGATTGCTTAACCACTGAACCATCTCTTCAGCTCTTGTGGGTTTTTTGTTTTATTAAACTATTTTGGTTTTTTGTGTTTTTGTTTTTCTTTTCAAGACAGTTTCTTTTTATAGCCCTGGCTGTCCTGGAGCTCACTATGTAGACCAGGCTGGCCTTGAACTCACAGAGATCTGCCTGCCTCTGCCTCCTGGGAACTGGAATTAAAGGCATGTGCCACCACTGCCTGACTTTTATTAAACTATTTTAAATATTGCATTTTATGAACTTTTTTAAGCTACTTGTTTTATAGTAATGGAGTTCTGTTCTTATGTCAGTGCTGTGGCTTTGTCCTGAAGAACCTCGAGACAGATGGAGGCCAAAGCAAGCCAGGGTTTCCCCTAGCACTCTTAGATTTACTTCATCATATGTCAGTTCTCTTTCTGTCTTTGCGTGGCAGTGCACCTAGCTCAAGTCACCAGACTTGCATTGTGGGTGGCAAGCCCTGTACCTGGTACACTGAGCAATCCTACCAGCCCTGTGAAATTGTTAGAATTGTGATTTTTCTTTCTTTAAAGAGATGGGTCTTACTGAGTTTCCCAGGCTGGCCTAAACTCATAGGCTCAAGTAACCCTCTTAGTCTCCTCTGTAGCTGGCATAGCTACACTATCATGTCCAGCAGTATCAAATTGGTATTATTAGTTATTATTATTATTTTTGGAGACAAAGTCTCCTGCTGTAGCCCAGGCTGGCCTTAAATTCACGGCAATACTCAGCCTCGTAATTGGTGGGAGTACAGATTACCACACCTTTTTATCTTTTTTAATGAGTTGAATTGGCAAATGACTTTATATGTGTGATTGATTCATAATGACTAAAGGGAGGGTCGGTGTTAGGAACAGTGACATTAAATGAAAACTTAGATTGTTTTTCCTAGAATATGTGATAATTTCATTTTAAGAGCAATATTTATTGATGTTCTGTGATTCAAGACTTCCTTGTCTTGTAAATACTTTTGTAAAATTTTTACAAATTTTGTATATTTTGTAAAATTTATAAAAATTTTGTAACTAGATCTTCATGGAAATCAATACTTTATTTAAACTTCTTGCTCCACTATTTTCGCTTGCACTGATGAACTGTTTTGCTTTGTTTGTGTTCTGTTTTAGTTTGTCAAGACGGTCTTATCTCAGGGACATCTGACTCCTCTACCCATCTATGTCTGCCCCGTCTACTGGGCATATGATTATACTCTGAGAGTGTACCCTGTGCCCGACCTGCTGGTCATTGCAGACAAGTATGACCCGTTCACTGTGACCAACACGGAGTGCCTCTGCATGAACCCTG
Source organism: Ondatra zibethicus (assembly GCA_004026605.1). Lineage (NCBI taxonomy): Eukaryota > Metazoa > Chordata > Mammalia > Rodentia > Cricetidae > Ondatra > Ondatra zibethicus. The sequence goes on along the minus strand of PVIU01013107.1, from coordinate 39,817 downwards.
TAAGGATGTCATGGATGGTCAAGACTATAGTGCATTTTTTTTCTTCTAATTTTCAAAACTACCTCTTGTGTGTCCGTTTGTGTGTGTGTGACAGGGTGTGTATACCATGGTGAGAGTCAGTTCTCTCCTTCCACCATGTGCGTCCCAAAGATGGAACCAAGGTTGTCAGACTCAGCAGCAAGTACTTTACCAGTTGAGTAACTTTGTGCCCTATAGCACATTTCTATGAATTTATATAGAGAATAAAATCGTCATTGTGATAAAATATTAGTCAAGCACTGATATAGTTTAGTATGCAGAGAAGATTTCCAGATTCTCAATATGTGACATAACTATAAAGTATTCTAATTTTCTCTTGTTTTGTTTTGCTTTTTGTTTTTTAGAGACAAGGTTTCTCTGTGTAGCCCTTGCTGTCCTGGAACTCACTCTGTAGACCAAGCTGGCCTCGAACTAAGAGATCCACCTGCCTCTGCCTCTCAAGTGCTGGGACTATAGCTATGCACCACCACCACCTGGCTTAAATTTTTAAATAACAAGCAGACCAAAATATAAAATCAAATAAGTATTCTTCCTTTCAATGTAGCAAAGTCACACACACTGCGCAATCCTCTTTGGGAACTGCTTTCAGTAGACATTTCCTTAACCTTGTTGATGCTTCTCTTTTGGGGATTGTGACTTGTAGAAACTGCCCAAATTCCCAGAATCCAAGCCTGGATGAATGGGATTACATTATGCTGCACTTAATTTCATTTTTATACAGAACCTTGAAACTGCTCTAGAATGTTCAAACTGCTTCAGTGTCTGGAAATATGATTGGCTTTAGGACTTGGAAAATATATACCAACCACACAGATAATCACATAAACATAATTTATATCAAACAAAGTATGGTCTTTACTAGTGCTGTGTTTGTTTTGATAGGAGGCAGGGTATCATTGCATAGCCCTGGAACCCTATATAGACCAGGCTGTCCTTAAACCCAGAGATCCGCTGGCTTCTGTTTCCCAAGTGCTGGGATTAACAGTGTGCCCTACTACGCCTGGCTCCTTTGTGATTTTTAGTCTGCATGCTGATTCTTAGGAATTTTAAATCTGAATACTTCTTTGTTTCATCCGGGTCACGTCTAGAAGCATTATGACTTGGACTGGTTGTTTCTGGCACATGTACATCTATGTGGCTTTCTCTACACAAGACTTATCAACCTTGGCACTTCTGCATCTTGGACCAAGTAATTCTTGGCTGTAGGGGGTTTCATGTGCAGTGTGGGAAACTCGGCAGCATCCTTGCATCCCACTGGATGCTGAATACATCTTTCATTTGTGACGATCATAAGTATCCCTGGATGTCTCAATGTCTCTTGAGGGACAGTTGAGAATCAGTCTCTATGGATCAGAATACTTAACTCACTTGGCTTCATTGCATAATATTTGTGGTCTGGTTTACCCAGTCTCTCTCTCTCTCTCTCTCTCTCTCTCTTTCAAGATATCTATGTATAAATGTTTGGCTTCCATGTATGCATGTGCACCATGTGTGTGACTGGTGCCTGAGGATGTCAGAAGATTGCCTAGAACTGGAGTTATGGATGACTGTGAGCTGCCACGTGGGTGTTGGGAATTGAACCTGGTTCCTTTGCAAGAGCAGCCAGTGCTCTTCACAGCTGTGCCATCTCTCTAGCCCCTCAGTCTTTATTACATTCAAATATCCTTTCACAATGAGACTATTTCCTCATTGGATATTCTCTTTAGATATCTGTTATATCTTTGAACATTTTTGTAGTTGATGCTATTTTAAAAAACAACTTACCAAAGAATTTTCCCACTCTTTGAAGTGTATGAACAACCTCCTACCTCATCATTTTCTTATTCATACATTTTGGTCAGCTTCAAAACTTGGCTTTGATATTGCTTTTTTCTCTCTTAAAAAAAATGATTTTGTTGGGCAGTGGCGGCACATGCCTTTAATCCCAGCACTTGGGGGGGCAGAGGCAGGTGGATCTCTGTGAGTTTGAGGCCAGCCTGGTCTACAGAGCAAGTTCCAGGACAGGCTCCAAAGCTACATGGAGAAACCCTGTCTCGAAAAACAAAGAAAGAAAAAAGATTCTTCTTATTTTTTAAGTTATCCGTGTCTCTGTGGCTATGTACATTTGAGTGCAGGTGCCCACAGAGACCGGGGTGTCAAATGGCTCCTGAAGCTGGAGTGGTTTGGAGCCACCTGAAGTGGGTGCTGGGAATTGAACGTGTATCCTCTCGAAGAGCAGTATATGTGCTTACCTGCTGAGCCATCTTTCCAGTCCCATTTTTTTCTTTGTTTCATTTTGTACTTACTTACAGAACCGAGTGCTTGCTGTAGGCCAGGCATTGAATCAGGGCTTCAGACAGACTGAAAAACTTGGACCTCGGTTTTTCAAGTTAAAAACACTGGCTGTTCTTCCAGAGGTCCTGAGTTCAATTCCCAGCAACCACATGGTGGTTTATAGTCATCTATAATGAGATCTGGTGCCCTCTTCTGGCCTGCAGGGTGCATGCAGACAGAACACTGTATACATAATAAATAAATCTTTAAAAAAAAAAAAAACTTGAACCTCTGAGGTAATGTTAGGGCTTCATCATAGTTGCTTGTAGTTCCTGCTCAGTGGTGCTGGGGCACTCTGGAATCCTGCCAACCTGCCATTGAGGGGAAAGGCAGGGAAGACTGCTTGAACACAATGTCTGTCTTCTGTGCATGTTTAATATTTTACAGTACTCCTTGTTTCCACACTGAGCCATGCCAGAGCATTTCCAGGGACACTTATTGCCAGAAAACTGGTCAACTTAAAAAAACTTAGATTGTGACAGTTTATAGTAACCTCTAAAAAAAAAAAACACGCTAACATCTATTCTATTTTATTATCACATCTTGTAATTTTAAACTATGGCTAAGAAATGTATTCTGAAAATAGGGATTATTTTTTACAAGTCAGATAGTCACTTATGGACATTTTTGTCTCTAAAGGGCTCTTTTCCAAGAAGTGGATTTTCATTCAAAGTTTTTTACCCTTCCAGTAAGACCGTGGAAGACAGGTGAGCTTGGCTTTCTCTTGCTTTTCTCTTGCTGAAAGTCATATTTGCTAGATATGTTTAGATTTTTCTTGTATGTCTGCAGTGGCCTACTGGGAATGCTTTAGACTGAACAATAGTCAGGCTAAGTTCTTGCTTGGTTTGTTTCTGTTGATAAGAACTTTTATAGTGACTTCTCAGGCTGGCAATTGAGGATGCTTCCTACTCCTCCCATAGGTTAGTCCTGTCTTCCACAGGACTGTTTCTCAAAGCCTAGGCAAACTATACTGGCAGCAAAGTAGAGAGACACTAGATGTGTGTAGTGATGGGTTCAAAGGTCAGAGATGAGAACTCATCACCTGGTGAGCCCAGTGCCAGAGAGGGCGTCAGGTCTCCTGGATCTGGAGTTACAGGCCTCTGTGTGCTGCCTGATGTGGGTGCTGGGAACTGAACTCTGGGCCTCTGCAGGAGCATCAGTGTTTTAAGCCATTTCTCCAACTCCCAAGCCACTTTTTTTTTTTTTTTTGAAAGTAGGGTCTCACTATGTAGCTGGGATTAAAGGCATGTGCTACTATACCCAGTTGTTTGAGTACATTTTTTTTGTTTTGTTTTGGTTTTTTGTTTTTTGAGACAGGGTTTCACTGTAACTTTGGAGTCTGTCCTGGAACCAGCTCTAGTAGACTAGTCTGACTTCAAACTCACAGAGATCCGCCTGCCTCTGCTCCCATGTGCTGGCATTAAAGACGTGAGCCTCCACTGCCTAGATTTTTTGTTTGTTTGCTTGAGTACATATTTTTAAAGCACACCCTTCTCCCCCAATTTATACTGCTGTAGATTGACCTCGGGGTTTTGGACATACTAGGTGAGCATTTTACCAGTTAGGTGTGTGTCTACCCCTTGTTTTTTGAGGGTGGCATAGGCTGGCTGGACTCGTAATTCTACCTCAGCCTCCAGAATGTTGGAATTGTGAGTGTGTCATATCACACTTGGCTTTCATTTCCTGTGAGTATTTTTGTTTGAACTAGTCTTAGCTGGCTTAAAACTTACTGTGTAGCCCAGGCTGGTCTTGGAACTTGAAGCAATTCTTCCTTATTTTGGTTAGACTACCTTTAAAAGATGTATCCTTTTAGGAGAACAGGTTCGATGTGAGACATATGTTTAGTGTTTTCTCTTGAATTTGTGTATGTATTGATGGACCTGTCTTTAAACATAACAGAACTAAGTATTAAGAAATGAGTGATAATGTTTAATTTAATTTTATTTTTCTATTTCAGCAAACTTCAGGGCTTTTGAGACTCATGAGAATAAAGGAAATGAATTTTCTTATTTTTTATCTTGTATAATTTGTATATTAAATTGTAATAAATTTATGGCAAACCTTAGAAAGTTCAGCACAAGTTGTATTTAATAAAATTTGATGTTATATTACACTTCAGAAAGTTTTATAGAAAGCTTTTCTCTGCAGTCTCTAAAACATGTAGATATTTTCAAAATGTAAGTGATTACATATTTGTGCTTGTTTATTTCCATGCTAGTCACAATCCGTTCATTTTAGAAAATAAGTATTTAACATTTTGAGAAGCTTTTCGGTCTAACTTGGGTTATTGGCACCATAATTGTAATAATAAATTCACACATTTTTGAATTAGTCACAAAAATTCTTTTTACAAAGTTGAGAAAAATCTGTTTTGGGGTGTTGGTATTATATTTACAACATAATTATCCATAACTGTCTTTTGGCAGTGGAAATTTCTAATTATCATTCCCATAGTTTTTATACTTATAAGACATAAGGTTTTTGTTTAGTTTTTGGCTTTCCTGAGGATTGATCCCAGTACCATCCACACTGCTAGGTAAGCGCTGCACTACTGAGCGACACCTGGAGCCAGTGGTCTGCTTTGAATCACGTGTTTCACTGTTCTGTGTGAAGACAAACTGTAAGGTAGCTGGACACCAGATGAGGAACAGGTTATTACATGGTGACTCAGGCCAGGCGTGGAAAGAAGCAGATATTGAGGCTACAGTAGGACAGGGTAGGACTTAGTAGCTGAACAGCAGTGAAGGGTAGGTAAAGAGGAGTCAAGGATATATTTGGATACAGGCCTAAAAGCCAGGGAGGTATTTACCGAGACCTCAGGTTTGAGAGGATATCAGGGTTTCTGTTCAGGTGGAGAAATCTAATGTGTGGGTCTCCAAGGCTCAGTGGTCAGGTATGAATGAAGCTTTAATCTTGTAGGCAATAGTTACCCCAAAGTAAGATCCATGAAGGCATCTTATTTGTTTTTAATGAAGTTCGGTTTTGAACTCACAAGTTTTCTGTCCTTTCCTCCTACGTGCTGGATTATAGATATGCACCACCATACCTGGCATCTTTGCCAGCTGTATGTAGTTGCTTTTTCTGTGGCACAGTGACTGCACCTGAACCTACTAATGCCTCAGCTGCCTCCACATAGGGAAGCAAATGTTTTTTACTAAGTCCCTGTCTTTTTATTTTTATCAATAAAGACTCGGGAGCCAGATACTGGGGTGGAAAATCCACTAGCTAGCTCAGAGAGGCAGAGAAAGCACCTAGCTGCTCCTCCTCGGTCGTCATCCCAGAAAGAGCTTTCTTCTTCCTCCGTCTAAAACAAAACCTCCAACCAGATGTCCCCTTCTACTTCTTGTGGCTCCCTCTGACCTCCTGACTTCACTCTCTGAAGTTACTTCCAGCCAACTGGTTGCTCTGCCTCTTGATCTATTGTTGATTTTATTTAAATAAAGCAATCTCAGGGTTCTCAGTGTGATCAAATGTCCCGCGACAGTATACCCAATATAAAAGTGTGCCGAGGTTAAGAACGGAGCCTACCCTGGAAGACCACTCTTGTCCTCCAGACACCACACTCCTCTCCCTCTTTTCACAACAACCATTAGTTCCGTATTTTCTTTTTTATTGACATAGTTCTATAGCCCAGTTTCTACCAGTGAGGTTTACTTAGCCACATTTTTATTGATTATGTAATGAAGTCCCAGCCATGCGCATTATTTTGCAACTGGTTTCTTCTATATAACATTACAGTAGTGGCAATCATTAGTATTACTGTATAGCTGATGTGTGCTGGATATATGCTGTTAATTATCCATTTGATTACGAATGAGAGTTAAGCTATTTTCTAGTATTTGAGGATTACTAACCAATAGTGCTGTTAATATAGATATAGATATATATTCTCTAAGGGGCTCAGTAGATAAGATTGCATATTGCTCTTCTAGAGGGTCCAAGTTCAGTTCCTTGTACCTACAAGGTAGCCTACAACCACTACAATCCAGCTCCAGGGGTATGACTTACTCTTCTGGCCTTAGTGGGCACATACACAACTAAAAATAAATCTTTAAACTGTGTGTTTGTGTGTGCACAAACACATCTAGTACATACGCTGTGGTGATTCTGTTAGACGTATACCTCGAGATGGAGTTTTTCATTATATGTGTTCTGTTCAACAGTAATTTCTACATGTGATTGTTCCAGCATGTTTCCCCAACATGAGAGAGTGCCAGTGGTTTTGGGTTCTTAGAGCACAATGATTTTATTTTTTTCTTGTGCTTTAGCATTAACTTATCAGGTTGGCAAGATGGCTTGGTAAATAAAGGCGTTTGCTGTGCACAAGCCTGACCACAGCCTGAGTTGGACCCTTGTACCCGCAGCAGAAAGAGAGACAGACTCCCAAAAGCTGTCTTCTGACCTACACATGTGCATCGAATACGGGCGCATAAACAATGAAATAAAATTCTCAAAAGAGCCTACGTAGTAGGAAGAGTAAGCAAGAAATACCTGGTGAGGACTGATCTGACCGCAGGCGTCTAAAGCTGTGGGCTTGGCGAGGCTGTGGAAGAGCTCTTTAGACGCGTGGTGAGTGGTGAGCCAGCGCTGCCGCTGCCGTCCCACTCACGGGAAGCTGGCTGATGAGTGGTGAGCCGGCACTGCCGTCCCACGTATGGGAAGCTGGCTGATGAGGGCAAGGAGAGCAGGAAAGGACAGGAACTTTGAGTACTGACATCAAGTGAACAACGCATTCCAAGCCAGGCTTGCGACTGCTGAGAGATGAAGGGATGGGAAGGAAAGGATTAATAGTCCAGAGTTCTGTTTTCAGCCATTTCAAGCCTTCAGGATTTAATAATTATTACTCAAATGGAGACATCAGATGCACAGTTGGATGAGTCTAGAGTTTAGGAGTTGAAACAGAAGTTGGTTATTTGTGAGTTTATTTATTTTGAGTTTTTTTTTTCTTTCTTTTTTTTTTTTTTTTTTTTTTTTTTTTTTTTTTTTTTTTTTTTTTTTTTTTTTTTTTTTTGGAGACAGGGTTTCTCTGTGTAGTCCTGGCTGTGTGGTCCTACAACTCCATCTGTAGACCAGGCTGGCCTTGAACTCAGAGATCTGCCTTCTAGGATTAAAGGTGTGCACCATCATGCCCATCTGAATACATATAATATTTATATATTTGTGGAAGAGTTGATGTAGGCTGGAGAGATGGCTCAGAGGTTGAGAGCACTGACTGCTCTTCCCAGCAACCACAAAGTGGCTCACAACCATCTATAATGAGATCTGGTGCCCTCTTCTGGCGTACAGGCATACATGCAGGCAGAACACTATACATAATAAATAAAATCTTAAGTAAAATTTAAAAAAGAGATGATAAGGTGCTATCACAGTCTTGGGACATTCTTAAAATGTAACAGAGGAAGACGTGCAGAAATGTGGAAGAGTGCTTGTCTTGTGTGTGCCAGGCCCTCTCTCTCCCCCACACAAAAAAGGATGAGTTAAGAGAAAAACTTAGAAAAGGTCTTGTGATTGCAGTAACGCCAGTTTAAACTGTGCTAAATGCTGCACAATAAAACTGATCCTGGACTGGCCAACTATCAGTTCATAACCTTTCTCTGGACCTGGGTGTGGCTCAGTGATAGAGCTCATGCTACAGGTGTGAGGTCCTGGGTTCGGTCCCTAAAACCATAGCTAAAATAAAGTGTAGCACCATAAAATTTCATTGTATTACTACCACACCTGCTGCATTAATTCCTTGTTAAGCTTATACTTTTTTCCTTTAGAATCACGAGATCACCGTTAGAAATTACTGAGTCGATCTAAAGATAAGTGGTTTTATTTACTTTTGTCTGCATCTGTTGATGCCTGGCACTCTGGGACTCTCTGCGACTGAAACTGCAGACAGTTAGCAGACATGTGGGTGCTGGGAACTGAACTCACGTCCTCTGGAAGACCGGCCAGAGTTCTTAATCACAGCCATTTTTCCAGCCCCAGATATGTGGTTTTAAAAAGATGTGCAGTATTGATTCTATTCTCAACCTAAGGAAGCTGGTCGGGGCAAAGTCCGTGATTTTGCTAACAGATTTATGGATCTTATATTTACATTATGCAAAGTGAATAACGTTTCCCTGCTTACTGGGATTTGGGATTTTCGAGTCCATCTTTTGCCCCCAAGAGTTTTTATGGGACAATTATAAGGTGTTATACCTGAAAATGGAAGTAACAAAAATTAGGACTTAAATGTCGGTTTCACAAAGTGAAAAGGGCCAGATAAAAGTTAGGTTTGTGAATTGTAACCTTGGCTAGGAAACTTCTCATTTGGCTGTAGAAGTGAACGGTTAATAAGATAAAGACACAGTGCTGAAAATGAGAATAGTTATTACGATAGACTGCAAAGTGTGTCCTGGCACAGAGATCTCAAACCTGCAGCAGGTAGAATATGGCTGCCTGGTTTGAAGAAATGGCCTCGTTCTAGCAGTTCCACGAGATCACTGGTCCTCCGCCCAGGTGTTACTATGGCAACAAAGAACGCGCTGCCCTGCTATCCAGCCGTTACCTTCTTAAGGCTGGTCACTTGTAACACCAGACGCTAAGCGCGCCCTAGACACACCAGTTCGGGCTGATCCTTCACCCGGGTGAGGGGCCGAGTGGGGCACCATGGCCAAGGCAGCGGCCCCCTCAGCGCTGGAGGACTTGGATCTGAGCGGAGAGGAGGTGCAGCGGCTCACCTCCGCCTTTCAGGACCCAGAGTTCCGCCGAATGTTCTCCGAGTACGCCTCGGAGATTACCGACCCTGAGAACCGAAGACGCTACGAGGAGGAGATCACAGCGCTGGAGCGGGAGCGCGGGGTGGAGGTGCGGTTCGTGCACCCAGAGCCGGGCCACGTGCTGCGTACCAGCCTGGACGGGGAACATCGCTGCTTCGTGAACGTGTGCAGCAACTCGCTGGTAAGCGCGCCCAGCAGCCGGCCGGGCCCGGGGAGCGGGGGCACGGCAGCTGGCAGCCACTGGTCCCTGCCCTACAGCTTGGCTCCCGGCCGCAAGTATGCGGGGCGCAGCGGCTCCCGCTACACGGTCTACGACGTGGTCTTCCACCCGGACGCACTAGCGCTGGCCCGGAGCCACGAGCGATTCCGCGAAATGCTGGACGCCACGGCCCTGGAGGCGGTGGAGCAGCAGTTCGGCGTCAGGCTGGACCGCAGGAACGCTAAGACCCTGAAGATCAAGTACAAGGGGGTGCCCGAGGCTGCCGTGCTCCGCACGCCCCTTCCCGGGGGTGTCCCTGCCCAGCCCGAGGGGGAGCCGCCAGGGCTTCTCCCGGACCTGCTGTCCCCGTACCGCTACCCCGCGGCAGAGGAGAGCACGGCTCGCACACCGGCGCCCCCGGCTCCCCAGGCCGAGCAGCGGCCGGAGCCCACGGAGCCGCGCTGCACCGTGGTGCAGCGCCACCACGTGGACCTACAGGATTACCGCTGCTCGCGCGACGCCGCCCCGAGCCCCGTGCCGCACGAGCTGGTGGTCACCATCGAGCTGCCGCTGCTGCGATCGGCCGAGAAGGCGGAGCTGGAGGTGAAGGGGAAGCTGCTGTGCCTGGACTCCCGAAGCCCCGACTACCGCCTGCGGCTCTCGCTGCCCTACCCGGTGGACGACGGCCGCGGCAAGGCGCAGTACAACAAGGCGCGGCGGCAGCTGGTGGTCACGCTGCCCGTGGCGCTGCACATCGCGCGTCGGGACCTCACGGTGACGCCGGAAGAGTCAGCAGCCGAGACCGGAACTGACGGCGCAGCGTGCGCTTCCGAAGGCGACCTTGCTGCGGTTCGGGGAGAGCCGGCAGAGGGGACCCGAGCTGATCGCGGGGACGAGAGCGGTGTGGGAGACCCAGGCTTCGGGGCTGCAGTCGCTGAAGGGGAGCGAGACTTCGGTGGGGACTCGGTGGCGTCTCTAGGCCTCGGGGAAGGTCCTCTTTCTGAGGACCGAAGCCTCCCTTGTACTGCGTTCCCGGGCTACGACACCGAGTCCCCTGCGGGAAGACAGGTGCCGTACGGAGACCTCAGTGCCCAGACGTGTGAGCAGCAGGAGGAGACCCTCCACGACGCCTCGGGCCCAGCCATGGGTGGCCCCGGAACCGAGAGCATCGAACCGTTGTGCCCTCCTTTGCGGTGTAATCAGGACGAGGACTCCTTGACTTTGCTCATTCATGTGCCTCGGATTCAGCCGCAAAGTCTTCACGGGGACCTGAGTCCCCTCGGTTACAAATTGTGCTTCTCCACACCAGACTCAGGCTATTCCTTCACTTTGCAGTTTGCTCCAGAGAATACATTGAGTACCAAAGAACCCGAGATTAGCATTTCTTTAAACAATGCAGTGATAGTACTGGCGAAATCTCCGGAGAGCCGTGGTCGCTGGCGAGAATGGTATTGTGGCTTGAACCATGATTCTTTGGAGGTAACTGTTTTCACTATTAGAAATACTCCATCTTACTTTAAATTTTTTTTGGTTACAGGCATGTACGCAAATTTTTCCCGTAAGTGCGTTCTCAAAGCCAAGTGTGCACATATCCGAAGATTGCAAATTGTTCTAAATGTAAAATTTTTCTAATTCATTGCAAATTCACTGCAAATCACTTGCAAATTCAAATACTGTTTAATCAAAGAGAATTTGAAACATTTGTTTCTGTCCCCCTCTTTGGACCACATAATAATCTTTACTTTGTAATTATAATATTTAATATTTACTTATATAATAGCACAGAAGGAGTTAATCTTATTTGGAGTAACAGTAATTCTTATGAATTAAATAATTTTGAATATCGTTAAATGGTTGTTCCTCACTTGACATGCATATAAACAAGTTATATTGTGGTTGGATTTGGGTGATAGTGTTTTAAATTTTCTAGTAATAGTTGAGAAATCTGTTATTGTCTTAAAATCTATTTACTTTTTTTTCGAGACAGGGTTTCTCTGTAGCTTTGGAGCCTGTCCTGGAACTAGCTCTGTAGACCAGGCTGGCCTTGAACTCACAGAGATCCACCTGCCTCTGCCTTTTGAGTGCTGGGATTAAAGGCGTGCGCTACCACCGCCCAGCTCAGTTTACTTTTAAATAACTATATACACGCAGCACACTAAAATATATCAATTCTTAAAAATAAGACGTGGTGACGTCTTTGAAAATCCTGCACCCATGTGTGCCTGTCCTTCCTTCCTCTGACGTGTCTCTGTGTAGTCCTGGCTGGCCTGGAGCTAACTCTCTTTGCAGACCAGGCTGGCCTGGAACTCAGCGATCCACTAGCTTCGGCTCCCTCATTACTAGGAGTAAAGGTGTGTGATGCTACTATGCCCAGCACTGAGTGCGTTTTTCATAATCTTTTTTTCTTAAATTTAGTATTTTAATACCTTTGTTAAACTCTGACACTGCTTCTAAAAATTAAAAATAAATAGAATGTACTTTTAAATAAAATATTGTAATTGGCTCTTAAGTGGACAAGAACTTTTTCTGTATTTTGTTTGAGACGCGGGATCTGAAGTGGCCCTAAGGTAGCCTTGAACTCTTGTGTAGGTGAAGGTGACCCTGAACATCTGATCTTCCTGCCTTTACTTCCCAAGTGCTGGAAATACAGTTTTGTACCACTGTATCCAGTTTGCATAGTCAAGAATTTAAAAGACATATTCTGTTTATTTCTTAGCTGGTTCATTAGGAATTATTGGAAGGCTGAACTGTAATAGCTAGAATTGCACTTACAGCCTTGAAGTGATTATTCCTAATACCAGGGGCACCAGTTATGGTGATGAATGCATAATCCTAGCACTTAGGAGGTGGAGACAGGAGGATCAGAAGTTGAAGGTTACCTGTGGGTACACAGAGGCCAGCTTGGGCTACTGAAGACTCTATATATTTGGAAAATAGATACTATTTATAAGTAAGATCATCTTGGTAGGGAAAGCATACCTCCACTTTAGTAAACTTAGAAAAAGCATCAAGACTTGCTTTATTTCTCTTTTTAGGTGGATCTCGTGAATATGTTTTTCATATTAATTATATTCTGGACAATATTAGAATTCCTCTTTTCAAGATAGCACTCACTGTTGGTGAGATAAACATTTAAAAAACTAACAATGAACTATGTAAGAACTTTTACAGTGACTTGTAAGATGGAACATTTTTTTCTCTTTCTACTTTAGGAAAGATTGTTTCTTGATGAAGAAAATGTTAATGAGTTTCTTGATGAAGTCATGGGCTCCCCATTGACACAGGCAAGGTCCCTAGTCCCACCGCTGATTGAAGTTCTTCAGGTTACAGATGAGAAGATTCAGATTTGTGCAAAGGTAGTATTTCGGTGGGGTTTAAAGGGGAGTGACTATTGGCCAAATGACTTCAGTTCTTGATTTTTTTAATTTTTTCAAATCAGAGTTTCTTTTTGTAGCTTTGGCTGTCCTGGAACTTACTATGTAGACTAGACTGGCCTGGAACTCACAGAGATCTGCCTGCGTCTGCCTCCCTAGTGCTGGGATTAGAGATATGTGCCACTACCATGTCTGCAGATTTTTCTGCATGTTTATGTGTGATTAAAAACTCCACTCTTTGTTTTCATATTATTTTTTAAAAAGTATTCATTTTACTCTAACAAACAAGGGATAAAAATCAGACATTTGATGTTTTACCAGATAGTAGTTGAATTTGCAAGTGAACCTTGGACTCAGAATTTTACATTTAGACAAATTTAGTAATTTGTCTTGCTGTTATTTGAAATTCAAAACCTTTTTTTCCCTAAGATTTATTCATTTTTATTTTATGTGCATTGCTGTTTTGCCTGCATGTTTACTATATGAGGGTGCCAGATCCCTTGGAACTGGAGTTACACAGTTGTGAGCAGTCATGTAGATGACTGGGAATTTAATTCAGGACTCTGGAAGAGCAGCCAGTGCTCTTTTTTTTTTTTTGGTTTTTCGAGACAGGGTTTCTCTGCAGCTTTGGAACCTGCCCTGGAACTAGCTCTTGTAGACCAGGCTGGTCTCGAACTCACAGAGATCCACCTGCCTCTGCCTCCCGAGTGCTGGGATTAAAGGCATGTGCCACTACCACCTGGCTACAGCCAGTGCTCTTAATCACTAAGCCATCTCTCCAGCCCCACAGAATCGTTTATTCTGGATAATATTTATAGAAATACCACATCAAAAGCATTGTAAGGCTCACACATCTCAAAAGATATAATCGTGACTTCCCTGATAAGAAATACACCAAAGACAATTTAGTGTGACAGTTTTCTTATTAGTCTGTTAGTTAATTCAAGAAAACTATTTATATGGGAGCAACTTGTGCATATGCATTGTGTCGCATATGATCTAATGTGTATGCGTGTCCTGCTGCATATGTGACTGTGCTCCACATATGTGCCCGGTACCCATGGAAGTAGGAAGACAGCATCAGACCCCTTGGAAGTAGAATTGTAGACAGCTGTGAACTGTCATATGGGTGCTAGGAATCTAACCTATGTCCTCAGGAAAGGCAGCCACTGAACCTGCTCTCTATCCCCGAAATAAAATACTTTAAAATCTGATTCATAGAAGAACAGATTTTGGGTTTTCAAGACAGGGTTTCTCTGTAGCTTTTGGAGCCTGTCCTGGCACTCACTCTGTAGACCAGGCTGGCCTCGAACTCAGAGATCTGCCTTCCTCTGCCTCCCGAGTACTGGGATTAAAGGCGTGCGCCACCACCGCCCGGCTCAGAATGATTTTTAATTCCACAATATTCCTCCAGTTATACATATATTTAGGAAGTTTGAGATTTTTGCAAAATAAGCAAGTATTTTTTGTCTCTCAAATCATAAAAATTACATCATGGAACATTTTTTAGCTGAACCTTGTTTGGTTATGTTTATGGTCTTCAACATTGGACAAAACACTTAGGAACTAGCATTCCTGACTGAGAAAAGTCAAGAAACTCCAGTGTCTCTATGGTAATGACTTGACGACATCTGTAGCCATGTTTGAAAGGCTGATCCTTGAAGCTGTCGTGAAAGAGATGACGAATAATTGAAAGGATTTTTTAAAAAATTTTTTTACCCCTGAAGACAGGGTTTCTTTGTGTAACACCGACTATCCTGAAACTTTATAGACCAGGTTGGCCTCAAACGCAGAGATCTGCCTCCCAAGTGCTGGGATCAAAGGCCTAAAATTTAGCCAATGGTGGTGGTGGCACAGGCCTTTAATCCCATCAGTTGGGAGTCAGAGCCTGATCTCCTCAGTAAGTTCCAGGATAGCCAGGGATGTATAGAGAAGCCTTGTCTCAATAGGACAGAGAGGGAGGGAGAGGGGGGAGAGGAGGGGAGAAGGGAGAGAAGAGGAAAGAGAAAAATGCGAGTATAAAGATTTTATTTTATGTGTATGCATAAGTATTTTATCTGCTTGTAACTTGCTGTGGTACCTGCCAGAGGAGAACACCCTACCTGCCATATGAATGCTGGGAAATGAAACTGGTCTTCTCAGCAGGTGCTCTTAACTGCTAAGCCATCTCCCCAGCCCTAATTGAAAGGATTTAATCAGAAAATTAAAGCCATGAGTCATTGTGTCTTAATCCCAGCACTCAGGAGGCAGAAGCAGGCAGATCTCTTGAGTTCTAGGCCAGACCCTGTCTAAAAAAATTAATAGAAAAAGAAAACTGAAGTTAGTTTGTAGTTAAGATTGTTCAGTAGATGCCAGTGCTTCCTGTGCAAACCTGGTGAGCTGAGTTTGAAACCATGTAGGTGAAAGGAGACCTCCAGAAAATTGTTCTTCACACCTCTGAGCACCCCTAATTGTGTCCCTCCCTGCTCACACACAGTAAAGGCACTCAGTGCCAAGCTTGATGAGTTTGCTCCCAGCACCTGTGTCGTATGGTGAGCACCAACGCCCATAAGTTGCTCCCTGACCTCTCTGTATGTGCTGTGTCATGCGTGAATACACAAACATACACAAAATTTTTTAAAATTTGATTTTCAGAGAGTACTATGATTCAATTTCTGTTGCTTCAAAGAATTATTAATTTGCTGTTTCTCTTGATACAGTCGCAAGAATGTAGTGAATCTGATGGGCTTCAAGGAACGGAAAAAGGAGGCAGTGAAGGATGTCCTCTGAGTGAAAAGGGAAACACAGACCATTTTCCCACCTCTACAACTGACTCTGATTCATTTATAGCAGTGGAAGCATTAGAAACAAACCCCTGTGGCTCAGCCGTGGGCCGTCAACACATTTGTCCTGACGCTCCTCATGTGCTGTCTGGAAAACCCCAGCAACCAGAGCCAAACACGAATCCTGAGTTTATAAAAGAAAACAGTGCAACCTGCTCAACCGAGGAGAAGGAAAATATAAAAGAACGAGTCATGACTGAGGAAAAAGAATTAGATGGTGATCACCTGTCTTCAGAACTGAACGAAACTGTAGCACAAAACAAACCTGACTTGGACAGCATCAAAGAGACCAATATGGAGGATGGTAGTGTGCAGATCATTAAGGATCACACGACTCACTGTGCATTCAGTTTTCAGAACTCTTTGCTATATGACTTGGATTAGTTGTATATAATTTTGAAATTTAAATGTTGTGTAAAAAAAATTTGGGACCTAAAATAGCTTCTTTGTGTTTTTAACTATAAGACAGGCAGAGGAAGGTGGATCTCTGTTAGTTTGAGGGCAACCTGGTCTACAGAGTAAATTCCAGGACATCCAGGGCTACAAAGTGAAACCCTGTCTCAAAAAACAAAAACAAAAAATAGCTACTTGAAAAAAAATGTAAAAATAAACATTTACAGCCTGGAGGGATGGCTCAGCCGTTAAAGGCTAGGCTCACAACCCAAAATAAACATTTACAGTTGATCCTGATGGCAAGCCAGCAACCAGGTAGGTGCCTGTAATTGCAACTCCTAACACTGGAGAAGACTCATGGTCAGCTCAGGTCAGCGTGGGCTACATAATGAGTTAGAGGCCAGCCTGAGCTACCTAATGAATTAGAGGCCAGCCTGGGCTACATGAGAGGCTGCCTTAAAAACAAAAATGCCAGGCAGTGGTGATGCACGTCTTTAATCCCAGCATTTAGGAGTGCAAGTTGTTAGAGGCCAGGCTGTTCTACAAAGTGAATTCCATAACAACCAGGACTGGTTTTTTTCTCCCCCCAACTCAGAAACACTGTCTCCAGGGAAAAAAACAAAACAAAAAAACTGGAGATACTTTTTTTGAAGTTTCCTTAATTATAAGATAAGCTTTGTAATTTTCTAATAGAAATATTTTTCTCAAGGAGAGTAAAATCGTTTTTAAAAAAAACAAAAACGGGATGGAGAGATGGCTCAGAATTAAAAGCACTTCCAGAGATTCTGAGTTCAATTCCCAACGATCACAAAGTGGCTCACAATCATCTGTAATGAGATCTGGTGCCCTCTTCTGGCCTGCACTGTATACATAATAACAAAAGCAAAAAAAAAAAAAAAAACACAAACCACATTCCTTATTTGTGGGTGGGGGGTGGACAGGTAGGCTACAGCATGAATATGGAGGTCAGAGGGATTAAATCCAGGTCACCCACCTTGGTGGAAAGGGTCTTCACCCAATGAGCCACTTCTCCGGACCCTCCGTTTTGTGAACGCGGTTCACACTCCCTATAGTCAGGCTAGTGCCAACTTGTGGCGATCTTCCTGTCTCAGTTTCTGAGTGCTAGGATTTTAGGCATGCACAAGCAGGCCACACCTTTAAAATATATAGTTGAGCCAGGCGGTGGTGGAACAGGCCTTTAATTCTAGCACTCGGGAGGTAGAGGCAGGCAGATCTTTGTTCCAGGACAGCCTGGGCTACCCAGAGAAACCCTGTCTTGAAACGCAAAACAAAATTACACTTGTGTATTACAAGTACATACTGGCTTTTGTGTTTAATTTTGTTTTAATTATGTTACTTTTTTGGTACCAATTATATATTTTCATATAAGTGTCACATTTATGAGTTAAGATAATTTGGGGGAATGGCCAGATGGCTCAGCAGATAAAGGTACATACTGCCAAGCCTGACAACCTGAGTTCAATCGCTGGTACTACTCGGACGGAGAGAACCTACTTCTGCAAGTTTCCCTCTGACCTGCACACCTACTGTGGCACACAAACTTGCGCAAACACATGAAACATATACAGACATAAAAATATAATTAAAAATATATCTTATCACATCTGCCTTTCTGAAAAAAAAATATATATATCTTAAAGCCAGGTGTGCTGGTGCATGGCTTCAATCCCAATACTCTCCAGCTTCAGGTAGGTGGGAGTTCAAAGACAGCTAGAGCTGCAGAGAGAACCTGTCTCAAAACTTTGGAGGCTGGAGAGACAGCTGAGTATTTGGGATACTTGCTCTTGCAGAAGACTGGGGTTTGATTCCCACCACCTACATTATAACTCCAGGTTTAGAGGATATGATGACCCATTCTACCTATGTGGACACCAGGCACATGTAAACACACACACATATATATATATATATACATGCAGGCAAAACATCAATACATATAAGCTTATTTTTTTAATTTTATGTGCATTGGTGTTTTGCCTGCATGTACATTCATGTGAGGGTGTCAGATCTTTGAGTTAGGAGCTGCCACATGAGTACTGGGAATTGAATCTAGGTCCTCTGGAAAAGCAGTCAAGTGCTCTTAACTGCTGAGCCATCACTCTAGCCCAAAGTTAGAAAATTTTAAACAATCATTTTCAAAATTAATTTTAAATAATTGCATTTAAGATTTTTAGAGAGGCTGGAGAGACAGCTCAGTGGTTAAGAGCACTGGCTGCTCTTCCTTCAATTCCCAGCACCCATGTGGCAGCTCACATCCGTCTGTAACTCCAGTCCCAGAGGACCCAATGCCCCTCTCTGGTCTCCACAGGTGGTGCACAGATATGCATGCAGACAAAATACCTATACATATAAAAATGACTTCTAAAAATCCTTAGAAATTAATAAAAACAGCCATTTGTTCTGCCAGAAAAATTGTCTTTTACGTGAGAAACCATTATTTTGGAATCAATTTATAACTCTTAAATGTGGTAGAGGAGACCATCACAGGTCCCCCCCACCACACACACAATATTTTAGGACAGCATGAAAGAATACAGAAAAGAAAATCTCTCTTGATGTTATTACTGGTCCCAAGGCCATTAGCTTAAGTATCTTTTTTCAGACAAGGCTGCTAATTATGAGCAACCTTCGAACACTCCTGGAAACATCTACTTCCTTTAGTCCTTTGAACTGGTGATAGCAGGGCAGGAGATTCTGATTTACATCTCTCCCTATACAACCACAATGTACTAGGTAGTCCCTGCCTTGCGGGCATGAGGCTCTGTAATCCCAGCTACAGACTGAAGGGTTACAAATTCAAGGCCAGTCAGAGCAAGCACACAAACCAATCTTTTAAACAAGCAAAAAAGAAAAAAAAAAAGGTGAGACAGCTCAGTGGGCAAAGCACCAGCCAAGCGCCTGTAGTTGACCCTGGGACTCGGTAGAGAATCAACACCCTCTGACCTTCAGCATGCACTGTGGATACACACGTGTACACCCATATATGTGCACATGGGAAACGAATGTGGTAAAACAATAAGAGTGACAGACTGAGAGGTGAGGATAATATAAAACCACACAACTATGCTTCACCTTTAAAGAGAACATGCATTTCCAGTACAAAACTGATGAAAACAGTAATTTTTGAGGCTTTGGTTCAACGAGTCCTCTAATTTTTGGCTGAATACAATTACATTATGGAAAAGTAATATAAAAATATGGAGTAAATCTAAAGCTTACTCCCTGCTACCGTGCCTGTTCTTTTAAAGTATCTCAGTCACAGCTGGCACCAGACCTGCTGCACCTTGGCAAGACTGAACTTTGTATCATTTCTGGCCTTCAAAAAAACAACTTAGGCAGTATTTCCCTTATGCGGCAGCTTTTCTTATTGTTCATTATCTATGCCTGGCTAATCTGAAAGCCGAACAATTTCTTCCTGAGAGAATGCACTGTCATGAGCTGGCTTCATTTTAAATTCATATAATGCATAGTTAGTAAAAACTGAGCTACGATGCTCATGCTCAAAACTTCTAGAATGCCTTTACTGGTACAAATACAACATTCTGCAAATGACTAGGGAACTTTTTATGCAAAAATGAGTATTTTATTTTGGCAGCACTAGAAAGGAAAATAAAACTCAACCACTGTATTTCTACATTGAGGTGAAAACAGTGTTTAAACTCTCTTATTAACCAAATACATTCCAACAGAAATCATGTAATATGAAGGCCGAAAGCACAGGCAAACCGTAACACAACAGCACTGAAATGACTTCTGACAGGGTGCTGAACAAATGGAACTTGAGTTCTTAAACCGTCAGACAATCCCTTCCTCAGAGCCGTCTGCGGAGAAACCGGGCCTGCCCCAGCAGTGCTCTAATGGTTCCTCCCGCTGGAATACTTCTTACTGCCGTGACACTTTTAAATAAACCTCGTTGTACTTAAAATAAGTTCTGAAAGTGGAAGTGTACAAAGTTTTAGATAAAAAGATTAACAGATGCGATTTAAATAAAATTTTTTAATCAATAATAATTGAATCATTACCCTTAAGCAGATACAGACTGAATTTTAAAACCCAAATCCCAAAATGAAAATTTCAGTTTGAAATTTTAATCAAGACATAACGGAAATGGATTACTATATATTTGGACACCTTTTACAAGAAATTTATGTATTAAAGCAGAAACCAGTTCCTATACCCTTTATTCAGTTGTACATCCCATTGAGAGAAATATAAAAAGAAGACTGTCACTTTCGCATTGGTAATGTTTTTTTCACTGCAGTCTTCTATAACTTTTACAGAGTTCATGGTCCCTAATATCTCCCCACCCTCCATTTTTCCTAGGTGGGGAAATGGCTACCATAGAAAACTTCTCACTGATAACTAGAGTTTCTGGAAACATGTACTGTTGGTTATTTTTTAAGAATGACTCAATCTGGGCACTCTGGGTGGACGGCCTACATGTTTTCTTGTGATGCATACCACAGTCTCCAGCATGGAAAATCCTAGGAGCTTGAGGAACTAAGACTTTCCAGAATTTCGGAAGACAGGAGACAGTTAAATACTGAAGAGTCCAGTCCCAGTTATAATCATCGTAAGTACAGAAAGTGTCTGTGCACTCTATCAGCTTCTGATAGGCATCTCGGGTCAGGGCTAACCCCATATTGTGCTCTGTGGATTTCCAAGTTTTCACATCTACCTTGTCAGCAATGCCATAGAAACTCCGACTGGCAGTGTAGGTCCCTAGGGAGAGGACATCACAGCCAGGACACTCCTGCTGCTTCAATTTCCACATCTTTTTGAAGACATGGTAAAAGTCTGGGGCTAGGTAGTGGTCCTCTTCCAGGAAAAGGATAAGGCCAGTGTAATCTTGAAGAACTTTGACTCTTTCCCATACAAAATGCAGCTTCCACCACCAGTGATGTTTGGTTTGCGAGAATTTGGCCTCTCTGTAATGGCCGAAGGAGTCAGGGTATTCGGCATTGATGCACCCCAACTTCAGAGCGGCATTCTTCTTTAGGTCTCTGGGGCAATCTCTGGGGTCACTACCCGGAAACTCACTCGGGTACAGCTGAATGCTGAACGGAAAGAACACTTGCAGAACCGGGCAAAAATCCACCCTAGCTATCATATTGTTGATCTCTGCGGACCAGAAGTCATGGCTAAAGATCACTAGGACTTCATTAATGCCCTGGGCTTTCCGAAGCGAGTCCAGCAGTAGCCTGAGGTATTCCGGCCGGTTGTGCACCTGGACAACCAGCACCAGCTCCCCGGGGGTCCAGGTGCCGTCATTATCGACATTCCTCAGCATCTGATCAAAGTTCAGCTGGTACACCAGGGACCGGTACCGCAGCGTGAGGTTGTCCACCTCCGGGCGCGGGGCCGCGGGGACCAGGGGAGCCGCCGACTCGTTGGAAACCCTGCGGATGCCTACGGACACGGCGAGATGACCCGCACCCCGCGGGGGCTCCGCGTCCAGAAGCGGCGGGGCAAGGGCGTCGTTCTTCCTTTGTCGCCCATTGCTGCTCCAGAGGACGAAGCCGCAGGCGGCCACCACGAGCGTCAGGATTAGCACCTTCCGTTTGTAGATGCGGAACCTCATGGTCTCCAGGGCTGGGAGCGCGGGCGCGGAAAGGAGCTGGCGGCCTCTGCACGGAAGGGGCGGGCGGGCGGCGCCGTCGCCTTGGCCTGCAGCCCTAGGAACTGGCCCCCGCGGCGGCCCTCGCTAACTCATCCCGGGCCCCGGCGGCCTGGGGCCCGAAGGCTCTCAACTGCCTCGCGCCGCCCGGGCTCCGCACATCCTCTCTGGCAGTTGCAGCTCGAGCAGCCGCCCCGCCGCTACGAGCCGCGGCTCAGCGTCGCCTCGGTCCTCTCCATTCAGCAGCCCGGGTCCCGGAAGAAAGCCAGTCCGCGGCCGCCGCACCCCGGTTCCGTTACCTGCGCTGCCCGCGGCCCTGCGTCCTCCGCGCGTTCATCCTTGCTCGCGCGGCCGAACGCCGCCACCGAGCGCCGCAGCCTCGCCCCGCTCCGCCGGCGACCGTTCTGACAAGCCGCGACTGGCCCCGCGAGCGCCAGGGCCCTCCGGCCCACACCCTCCACCCCGCCCCGCAGGCCGCTGGTTGGCGCTTCCCAGGAGCGTCCGGAGGCGGGTCTCCGGAGGAGGCCGCTGCCTATTGGCTCGTGGTCCCGTCGTTCAGACCCAGTTCCGACTTCCGCTCGCCCGGGCCCTTTCCCGTCCGGCTCGCGAGGTGGAGGTGGCGGTCTTGGACGCTTGGTTTCTCGGTAAGTCTGGAGCTGAGCGGGAGCTGGCTCCTCTGGGGCCGTGGCTCCCGAGGCTGGGGAATGCCGGGCTCGGGTCGGTCGGCGCGGGGAGGGACGGGCGCTGCCCGGCACGGCTGACGCCAGCAGCCTGCGGCCCTCTCCGAAGAGGCGCTCCAGCATGGCGGCTCCCGGGCCGCCGGGCACGCGGGCTGCTAACGACACGTCAGCCTTCGGGGCCGCTGGCGCGTGACGGATAGAGGTGTAAAGGCGAACCGGACCGACGTGGTTCGGGAGAACGAGGCAGGCCGTAGCAGGAACTCCGCCAGTCGTAGATAGCCACGAGCTAGGAAACGGAGTCGGTGTGGGGTAGTCGGAAAGAAGCTGGCCCCTGCCCGGACACCACCGCGTTCTCGGAAACGAGCCGTGATCAACGGAGCGCTAACGGCCTGTCTTGGACCCAAGTGTCCGTTGCTTTTTTTCCTTTGGAGACATGGTTTCTTTGTGGAGTTTAGACTGAACTTGCAATCTCCTGCCTCAGCCTCCAGGAACATAGTCCTTCAGGTGTGTTTTTGCAGTATGTCTCAAAAACTAGTTTTTCTTTAGGCTTGCAGTGTTGGGGTTTGAACCTAGGTTGTCTAAGCTCTATAAGCAAGCTTCAGAACTGAGCTGCATGCCCAGCCCCGCACTTGAGCCATTCAAACTGGTGTCCCCAGACATGGCCATGTATTCATGTGAAAAATGGGTACTTGGTGGGTTTACACATACCTTCTCCCCTGTCCCCGAGACAGGGTTTCTCTAGCTTTGGAGCCTCTCCTGGAACTCACACTGTAGCCCAGGCTGGCCTCGAACTCAGAGATCCTCCTGTCTCTGCCTCCTTAGTGCTGGGATTAAAGGTGCGCGCCACCACCTCCCAGCAGGTTTACACATTTTTGATGACTGTTTTTATAAATTCCTAAAAATTATATTTTTAAAGCTTTAACACTTCAAAATCAATGTCTGAAACTTTTTTTATTACTTTCCATCGGGTAGACGCTCTACTGCAAAGATGGTCAACGTACCCAAAACCCGAAGGACTTTCTGTAAGAAATGTGGCAAGCATCAGCCTCACAAAGTGACCCAGTATAAGAAGGGCAAGGATTCCCTGTACGCCCAAGGGAAGCGGCGCTACGATCGGAAGCAGAGTGGTTACGGTGGGCAGACAAAGCCAATTTTCCGGAAGAAGGCCAAAACCACAAAGAAGATCGTGCTCAGGCTTGAGTGTGTGGAGCCCAACTGCAGGTCCAAGAGGATGCTGGCCATTAAGAGATGCAAGCATTTTGAACTGGGAGGAGACAAGAAGAGAAAGGGCCAAGTGATCCAGTTCTAAAACTTGTTTTCTGAGAGGAAAATGCTGAAGCAGTAGGAAAATTACCTGTTAGAAAATAAAGTTATTATCATTGATACCTAAGCCTTGTGCTGTTTTGATTCTAAGAATTGCATAGTGAGGGTTTTTTTGCTTTTGTTTTAAATGTGGTGCTTAGTGAGTGACAGGGTCCATCTCTTCCTCCTGGGTATTAGGATTACAAGAATTGTAAAACATACCCTGTGTTTCTGGTGCTCTGTTGAATTCATGGCTTCCTGTATGCTAGGTTAGGCATGCAGTCTACTGGCTGCCCCACAAAAAGTATGCAGAGACAATACAATTGACTGCTAAATAATGGGCACAAAACATATATATTGTGGATATGTCGCTCATTTCCCAGAACAGGTGGGAAAAATTTCATCCTCAGCTGGGTGGTGGTGCACACCTCTAATCCCAGCACTCGCGGATCTCTATGAGTGCAAGGTCAGTCTGGTCTACAAGAGCTAATTCCAGGCCAGGAAGGATCCAAAGCTACAGAGAAACCCTGTCTAAAAAAACAAACAAAAAAAAAATTCATCCTCAGAATAGCTTGCAGACTAGTACTTTATTGTTCATTAATTTTCAGACCTGTTGACCTTGGTTAACTACACTGATATATGTGTTGGGTAACTCATTCAAAAATTACATCAAAAACTTCTTACTGTAACTAAGAATAAAAATTTGAATTCAATCAAAGAATTACTCCTGGGGGTGGGGGTACAATTAGGGCTCCAGATGGCCTAGTAGCTAAGAGCCCTGGCTGCTCTTAAGAGAGATTGGAGTACTAGAATTCATATGGTGGCTCACAATTGTATCTTCAGTTCCTGGAGACCCAAGACCCTCTGCTGACACCAGTCTTGCATGTGGTGCACGGACACACGTGCAGGCAAGATACCCATTTGAGTAAAATAATTACTCTAGTTCAGTGTCTTAAATCAGCTTTTGAGTAGAAACTTCAATTGATGATAGTGCCAGGAGTCAAACCTAGGGCCTTGCCATATATATATATATATATACATACACACACACACACAAGGCAAGTGTTCTATTGAGCCATACCCTTGTGAGACAGGGTCTATACCTCTGGCTGTCCTGGAAATATCAATATATGGCCTCTAGCTCAGACATACTTTGCCTCTTTTTTGTTGTGTGCCAGCATACCTGGCCCTATATCCTCCTTGAATAAAGTTCTAAAAGTGTTCTAATGCTTAATATAATAGAAATGTCTGAATCTAGAAAAAAAAGCTTCAAATGAAATTTTAGGAAAATAAATTATTTGGAAATAATCTAGAGTGGTTCTCAACCTTCCTAATGCTTCGACCCTTTAATACAGTCCCTCCTGTTTTGACCCTCAACCATAACTTTGTTGCTACTCCATAACTGCAATTTTACTATTGTGAATCATAACATAAATACCTGATATGCAACCCCTGTGAAAAGGTTGAATTCCCAAGGGGCTGCAACCACATGGTGAGAACCACTGATCTAGAAGTTCTTCCCAAAGCCATACAGCAACATGCTGACACTATACAAGGTTGTTTCCTGTTAGCTCTGGGTTGCCTGGAACTCATGTAGACCAGGCTAGCCTCTAACTCAAGATCTGTCTCTGCCTCCCAAGTGCCAGAATTAAATGTGTATCACCGGGGCTGGAGAGATGGCTCAGCAGTTAAGAGCACTGGCTGCTCTTCCAGATGACCTGGGTTCAATTCCAAGCACCCACATGGCAACTCACAACTGTCTGTAACTCCAGTTCCAGGGGACCCGATACCCATAGCAAAGTTACCAATGCACTTAAAAAATTTTAAAAAAGATTTGTTTAAAAAAAAAAACAAAAACAAAAACAAAAGACTGAGGCGGGGGTGGTGGTGGCACACGCCTTTAATCCCGGGAGGCAGAGGCAGGCGACCTGCGAGTTCAAGGCCAGCCTGGTCTACAAGAGCTAGTTCCAGGGCAGGCACCAAAAGCTACAGAGAAACCCTGTCTCAAAAAACAAACAAACAAACAAAAAAACCTGAGCTATATCTCACACACAAAGCCCTGGCTTTGATCCACCACCCACTAATGGGGTGGGGGAGGGGTGATTAACTACATACACATCCTGATACTTGAGCAGAAACTAACACTGCAATCATAAATCTGTTAGATTCACAAGATTAAAGATTCATTTAGTATTTTGTCTGCATATATGTATGTGTACCACTTGCATGCCTGGTGTCCTTGGGGGTCAGAAGAGGGCACTGAATTCCCTGGAACTGGAGTACATACAATTGTGAGCCATAATGTGGGTGCTGGGAACAGAACCCCAGTTCTCTGCAAGAGGGTATTTGCTCTTAAGTGCTGAGTATTAATCCACTCCCCAAAAGTTAAGTTTTAATTAAATTTAAATTCCAGAGTAAAGTGGAAGATAAATATATTTTTTCCTCCATGCAAATATACAAAAAGCTTCCCTTTCTCCAATTTGTTACTGTTAAATTTGTTACTGTTAAATCACAAATAATCAACTATCTACATCTAAGAAACTTTCTTTTTGTTAGAAACTATTTTAACATATCAGAAGAATTCACATAACAAGTTAGAGAACAAAAGTAAGCAATAATAGGAGCTTCCATTCTATCCACATTATCTACTAAGACCACGGTGTGGGCAACAGAGTGTAGATTAATTGTAGCAGTTCCTTGAATGAAAGAGTCTAGACAAAATCTTCCACAAACACAGGTTTTGGCAGTATCCAAATCTTGGCAAAGATGGAAAGGAATAATATGAGGGCCATACGAAATCCTAAATGGGGGAAAAACATAATATTACTATATTGTGAATTTCATGTGTTTAGACAAGAATTAGAACACTGAATTATAATGAAATAAAAATAATGATGGGACTCAATCTAACCATTTTATTTTTCCAACTGCTAAGAATAGGTCGAAGAGATGGCAAAAAGACAACAAAATGTCCCTTGATTTTCCTAGGTATAATCCTGAAGGTACTCTGGATGCTGAGGCAGACTGGAGTTCAGGCCAGACAGGCCTACACAGGGAGACATCTCAAACAAAATATGCTGAGGAACCTGAATGCATGAGACCCTGTCTTAAAAAGCAAGGCTGGGTTGATAGGCTGTAATCTCAACTTCTCTGGAGGCTGAAGGAGAAAAATCCTAAACTCAAGGCCTGACTGAGCAGAAGGTATAACTCAGTGGAAGGGTACTTGCACCTTAAGGTTCAATCACCATTTAAAAAAAAGAACACGAGGCAGAGGCAGGTAGATCTATGAGTTTGAGGCCAGTTGTTGATTTTTTTTAAATATCATCTTACTATTTTATAAGCACTAAGTATTCCTGCTCTAATTACACCCTATGTTATGACAAACACCCTGTCAAAAAGCAGCTCGGACAGAAAAGGCTTACTTCACGTTATCCTTCTAGTCAAAGCAATGAGGGAAGTCAGACAGGAACCCAAGCAGGAGCTGGGCACAGAAACCACGGAGGACCACTGCTTGTCAGCTCACTCATGGCTAGCTCAGGCTAATGTTCAGCCAGCTTCCTTATATAGCCTAGGACCTGCCCAGAGACAGGACTACCCATTCTGGTCTGAGTACTCTAGTGTGAACTTACTAATCAAGGCATGGTCACAAACCAACCTGATAGAGAAAATTAATTATTCAACTGACACTCTTTTTCCAGGTAATTTTAGACCGTGTCAAGCTGACAGTGATGCTAACTAGGCTAGTTCACTTCCTAGCTTCCACATCTATATGAAAGAAACATAAACAACAAAAGATAACAAAAGACAAAAGCCAATCAAATGAATAAAAATCAAGTTAATGGAGTTCATTCTCATGAAACCAACTGCAGTTAGTGTTTAGAGCTAAGAGGAAGAGAACAATCAGTTACCGAATCCTTCCAAGTGCAAAATGTTTTGGTATAAATTAGCTCATTTAGCCTCAAAACTCTATAAAGTGGATATTATTCCAATTTCAGATGAGTTTAAGAATTTAACTAGCCAGTTGTGATGGCGCACGCCGGTAGGATTTGCTGAAGGAGGCAGAGGCAGGAGGATCACGAGTTCCAGGCCAGCCTGGGCTACACATTTTTTTTAAAAGCCAGGCAAGTGGTGGCGCACGCCTTTAATCCCAGCACTCGGGAGGCAAAGGCAGGCAGATCTCTGAGTTCGAGACCAGCCTGGTCTACAAGAGCTAGTTCCAGGACTGGCTCCAAAGCTGCAGAGAAACCCTGTCTCGAAAAACAAAACAAAACAAAAAAAGAATTTAACTAATGTGCTAAAGTCATACAAATGGGTGAAGCCAGTAGTCCAATTCAAGTCTGGCTGAACAAGCCACACTTCATCATTGTGCCAGATTGAAATCCTCAAATTTCTGGGTTATCAGAATCACCTGGAGAGCTTTATTACCTCTTCCCATCCCCCTCCTAGACAGGGTCTCTCTGTTTAACAGCTGTGGCTGTCCTGGAACTTGTTTATAGACCAGGCTAGCCTTGAACTCACTGAGATTCGCCTGCCTCTGCCTCCCAAGTGCTGAGATTAAAGGCGTGTGCCACCACCGCCCGACTAACCTGGAGATCTTATTAAAAGAGAGAGCTGGTCCCCATTCTGAAAATTCCTGATTCAATAGGTTTTGGGTAACACCAAGAAGTTGCAACTTTTAACAAGTTCCTTCCTGATCCACCTGATGTTGTTTCAGCTGCTCAGGACACTGTATTTTGAGAAATGGTGCTATACACTCATCCAGCCATCAATGTCTGATATAAGCCAGGAACACATGATAGCAAATTTAAAATAAGATGTATTTTTTTTATTTTAAGGGTTTGAATGTTTTGCCTGAATATATGAATGTGCAATGTATGTGTGCCTGTGGAAGCATGTGTGGGTGTGGATGCACCCTTGTACAGTGGACCAGATCCTCTGGAACTAGAGTTACAGGTGATTGTGAGCATCCCTAAGTGGGTGCTGGGAACTGAATCTGGGTCCTCTGCAAAAGGAGTCAGTACTTCCTGACTACTGAGTCATCTCTCCAGCCCAAAACCAAAACATTTAATACACAAGTAGGAAATAGTGGGGGAAAAAAAAGTTCATACCCTTGCTAATCTTATATTCTTGTGGGGAAAACTGATAGCAAATAAAATGTTAGAGAAAACAAGACAAGCAAAAAGTACTGTAACAACAGCAACAAATAAGTAAGCCATATAAAATAGAGAAAAAAAAATCACAATAGGAGTTTTTGGGTTCTTTGTTTTGTTTTTGTTTTTTTGAGACAGGGTTTTTCCAGTGTAACAGCCCTGGCTGTCCTGGAACTCACTCTGTAGAACAGGCTGGCCTCAAACTCAGAGATCCTTCTGCCTCTGCCTCCTGAGTGCTGGGAGTAAAGGTGTAGGCCATCACGTCAGGCTTACTTAACATTAGGAGTTATTAAAACTTGACTGTTGCGGAGGGTGAGATGGTTCAGTGGGTGAAGATGCTTGCTGTCAAGCCCGATGACCTGAGTTCAATCCCGGAAACTAACATGGTGGAAAGAAAGAACCTGCTCCCACAAGTTGTCCTCTGACCTCCGAATGCGGTGGCATCATACATGCCCCACTATTTCCTAATTCCGCCAAAAAAAAAAAAAACAAAAAAACAACAAAAACCGAAAATACTATTACTCTGTGTCTTAATCTGCTGGCCTAGTGTATTATAACTTATCTATACCCAAATAAACAGCCCTCAACTGCCCAAAGATCTGGGGAACATGGCATTTAAATGTTTAATTATTAAAAGACTTTTCATAACAGAAAGACAGGTTGGCTCCTAGCAGCAGCACTCTCTTTCCTCCAAAGAAAACAGAAGACAGATGGGCACAGAACAATGTCCATCCGCAATTCACTTCATCAAGTGAAAGCACTGTGTGAACTGCCTTTCATCTAAACTGAAGAACTCCAGTTGTGGACAAAGATTCAAATGGAGTGACTGCCTAGCTGCTCAGGCCGAGGTAGGTTTGTCTTCCTATAGATTTCCTAATCCACAGGATCTTCTAAAACCAGGCAGGCCCTGTGCTAAACAGTAAAAGGCAAATATTACCCTCAGTGACCATGGAGGACCCTGAGGTAGACAACTGGGTAAGTTCTCTGTCGTTTTTTAATCAATAACTCCCAAAGTAAAATTTTATCCTTCTCAAAGATCTCTGATGCAGTTTGACAGCTGAAAGATTTTGTCAGTTCCAAAGGACAACCTCACCAAACAAATTTCAGTACAACTTCTTAACATGTTCTAAATAAAAGGTGTTTATGATATACAAATGCAAATTATTGAAATATGTACCTGCAAGTTATAAGGTGTGAGGACAATTACAAGTTATCAAATTTCTCACGTTGCATTTCATAGTCTTAAAGATACTTTTCATTGTGCAAAACATGTCAGTCATTCTGACATAAATATGCTGTTGTTTTCTAAAACTTAGGTTTTCACGAACTCAAAGAATTCTTGTGAGTTCCAGGGAGCTAAATTTAAGGATTCACCTTAAACATGTCAAATACAACCATCTTAATTCCCTGGTCCTGAAAAAATTTTTTTCTTCGTAAACTTAACTTTGTTCTCTGCTATGCCAGGTCCAAGAAACACTAGACAGTTCCACACTACAAATCCTGGAATGGAGTAAAGTGACCAATTACCCCAGGATGTAACCAGCACCCAGCTTTCTCAGGTCCCCCAAGAAGGACTTCACCACCCACAAACAAGCAGGAAGCAGTCTTGAGACCCCACCATCCCAATTCCTTCAACTTATTATGCCTAACTCCCTGCCTTTTTATTATAAGAAAAAGATGGGAATGTTGTAATCTGCTGGCCTAGTCTGTCACTTGGATACCCTGTCCCTTTAAGAGACAAGCTTCACCCACTCCCAACCTCCCCGCTTCTGCTGAGGCAAGTGGCTCTCCCACCTCTCCAGGGTGTCAAGTCCCTATCCGTACTCCCTCCTCCCCTCCCCCTCCATAACCCACTGAATAAACTCTATATCTGAGCTCTCTCTGCATGGCGTATCTGTTTGTCTCTTGTGTGGCCTCAGGCCACCTGCTAGGGAACCTGCAGGGGATCCCAATGCCTGGGGTGACCCACTGCTACCCCTTGTTGGGCCAGCCTCAGGTCACCTCTTTATGAATGATAACACCCTGAGTTTCATCAGACTATCAGGATGCTACCAAAGAACCATATTTATGTCTGAAAGTCTTACCTATGGGATAGTACAGCACGAGCAGAAAACTCCAGTAAAGTTAATGGTACTTGAAGCTTTACAATTGGAAGGACTTCTGGTTTTTCAAAAGCATTTCCAAAAAGATCCAAGTACTCTAGGGATAGCATTTTAAATTCACAAGGTAGTTTTGTAAGTTTGTTCCGAGCTGCTGCTAGAAAACGGAGATTTTTCAGTTGTCCTATCTTGAAGGGAAGCTGAATCAGTTCATTATCACTAAGGGTTAAATTCATAAGTTCCCGGAATTGGCAAAACTGCACAGGGAGTGCCCTGAGTTTGTTCTTGCTGAGATCCAAACTCTGAAGTGACTTCTGGAGTGTGGACTGGCACAAGGACACACTAAATGACTCCAAGTGATTGTCACTAAGGTTAAGCTCTTGAAGGTGGGTGAGGTCTCCAACCGTGGCTGGAAGCGTTCTTATGCAGTTGTGACTCAGGTCTAACTTCCTGAGGTTTTTTAAGCAGAGCATCCGCATATCGACTCGGGCCAGCCTACAGTGAGAAACCTGAAGATGTTCCAGAGAACAGGGAAAGCTCTTGCTTAGAGGATAGTCCTTTTGGGATGCAATAACCATCTTGGTTTTTAAATTCTCAAATTCTGAAGTCTTTGCCGGTGTAAGTGTTGAAAGTGGTATATTGACATCACAGCCTCTGTGAGCCATTCTCACAGCTGAAAGTAAACTCTTTAAATTGCCAGGATTGGCCTGAAAAAAAAAGTTACACAATTATAAATCCCATTTTAGATACTTCATGCTTGTTAGTTCTTCCCTTAAAAAATCCTACAGTTGCATATATAGGCTATGTAACCGGATTTTGAAATCAGCTGTAAAAAATATTTTAGCACTTGGTCTAAATTTTAACTTTCAAAGTTTGGGGGGCAGTGAGAGGGCCAGTGGGTAAAGGTGCTTGCTGTTAAGCACGACATCCTGAGTTCAGTGCCTGAAACCCACATACAGAAGCAGAGTACCTACTCTTGAAGGTTGTCTTTAGACCTCCACCCATGTAGAGACATACATACACACAGAATAAATAAGTGTTGGGCTGGTGAGAAGGCTCAGCAGTTAAGAGCACTTGCTACTCTTGCCGAGGACCCAGGTTCAGTTCCCAGCAGCCATATGAAGCAGCTCACAATGGTCTCAGTCTCTCTCTGCCTACAGATCAGAGATGAGGATGTAAAGGCCTCAGATACTGCGGCAGCACATATCTGCATGCTACCATGCTCTCTGCCACAATGATAAACTAAGCCTCTGACACTGTAAACAAGCTCCCAGTGAAATGTTTTCCTTTAGAAGAGTTGCCATGGTCATGGTGTCTCTTCACAGCAATAGAACAGTGACTAAGTCAATGTATTTACACCAGGAATAATGACAGATTCTAGAAAGCTGTATGTGGTGGCTCAGGTCTGTAATACCAGCACTAGAGAAGTTGAGGCAGGATTGCTGTCAGTTTCAGGTCAGCTTGAGCTACCTAAGACCCTATCTCAAAACAAACAAAAATACACCTGCAAGAGCTGTTTATAATTGCTGTTTGGGCTCTTAAGATGCTTTAACAGCCAAACATTTTGTTTTCAGTATTTGTGATATAGTCTCCCTGTGCACCCCTGGATGGCCAGTAACTTGACACATAGATCACACTAGACTTGGGCTTATAGAACTCCTGCCTTTGCTTGCTGAGTGCTGGGATTACAGACATGAGATGCTGCACCTAGCTTGTGTATGTTTTGCTACAGTTTTCAATATCCTACCTTACTCAGACAGATGTCCACAGGAGGCTCCTTTAATCGGACAGTGGCTTTCCCTTCATCCACAAATTTGTTGAAGAGCTGCTCAATGTTTTCTTTTAGCTAATTAAAATGAAAGGAGAAGGGTAAGGGAGAGGACAAAACTAGTCGTGACTATTCAGTAACACTCACTGCAACTAGGATGTACCAGTCTTCTTCCAGGTTTTAGTTGGCTTTCAGTCCCAAAGTCTAAGTTTATGAAGTTTTTATTTGGTTGGCTTTTCTTTTTTCTTTAAAGCCGGTGAATAGTTATAGCTTCCAGCCAGCTGACACTGGGCACTACTGTTCTGTTTGTGGCTGTCCTTCATTTTAAGAGAATGTTTCCCTTCTCCCAACCCAGCTACATGGCTATAGAAGGAAGTGTCAGCAATAGTTCCCCACCTTCACAGCCCCAGTCCCTTATTCTTTAGCTAGACTGTATACAAACGCCAAGAGAGCAAAAAGTCTGTCTTGTTGCTATGGTAACCTCTGAGCTAGAACAGTGACTGATAATTGGTGCTCAAAACTTTTCATAAGTGATGCTTTTGCTTTAGACTTCAATAACTCCGTGTACTAGGCACCAAGATAAAAACTTGGAACAGTGTTGAATAAGAATGGTTAGCTAGGCGGTGGTGGTGCACGCCTTTAATCACAGCAGAGGCAGGCGGATCTATGTGAGTTGAAGGCCAGCCAGCAGGGTGGACAGCACAAGTTCCAGGACAGTCAGGGCACAAAGAAAAATCCTGTCTCAAAAAACCAAAACCAGCTGGGCGGTGGTGGTGCATGCCTTTAATCCCAGCACTCAGGAGGCAGAGGCAGGTGGATCTGTTGAGTTCGAGGCCAACCTGGACTACAGAGCTAGTTCCAGGATAAGCTCCAAAGCCTATCTCAAAAACAAAACAAAACCCAAAATAAATAGGTATGATTAAAAAAAAACTCCCAGAACTAGAACTGCAGTGTAGTCTTAGCTGAAGGAAAGAAGGGCAGGATAAAGGAAGGACAACAGTAGACGCCGACTCCTTAACAGGGGGTGAACAATTTAGACTAACAATTTACAATTTAGCTGGGATGGAAGAAAATGTAGTTCAGATGGTAGAACGCTTGCCATGAACCTGTGGTTCTATCCTTAACACGTAGTACAAACCAGGTGTAATGATACTTGTCTGTAATCCCAGCACTTGAGAGAGAGAGGCGTGGGAAACAGGAAATCAAGGCCATCTTTAGTGGCACAGCTAGTCTAGCATGCACAAGGGTCTAGGTTCAGTCTCCAGCATTTCAAAAGTAAATAGGTGAATAAGTAAATAAAAATAAATAGCTTCAAAAAGATAATACTCTAGCTGGGCGGCAGTAGCAAACAATCTTTAATCCCAGCACTCGGGAGGCAGAGGCAGGCGGATCTCTTGTGTTCGAGGCCAGCTTGATTTGCAAGAGCTAGTTCCAGGACAGGTATCAAAGCTACAGAGAAACCCTGTCTCGAAAAACCAAAAAAAAAAAAAAAAAAAAAAGCCTTCTCTTCCCTTATTTGCTATGAACTATAATATATAAGGGAAAGAATCCTAGAAAACGTATAAAATGCACTAAAAAATCAGATAAAAGGGTAGGTTGCTTCATCTCCATAGTGGACACAAAGACATCCTGTTTTCATCAAATAGCGGTGTCTGGTAACGGAGGAGAACGGATTTTATAAATCTCGTTTTCAAACTTCGGTTCAGTTACGGACAGACTCTAGAGTTTGCCACGCTACCTACAGGTTCAAACAATCTCGGGACCGCGGGTTAAGCACTTATGAAATAAAGCAGAGGACACAGGTAAACAACAACAGCGACAGCGACGACGACGACAATGACAACAACAGTCAGATTTAGCGCAAACTCAAGTTTGGCTAGCATTCACCGGCACATGCATTCTGCCTGTGTGTGCTGGAGACTGGACCCAGAACCTCAGTATTTATTGCAAAGCTCTTCCCAACTGAGCTCCTGACCCAACCCCTCTTCACCATCTCCTAATGACATCTATTGTTAAACGAAAAAAAAATTTTAAAAAGCTCTGAAAAAGGGGGAGGCACGCTTGATTGAACGATGATGCGGGGTCCCTTCACCCTCACATCGCTGTCAGAGGCTGGTACCCGGGCCGCGTGGCTGTCACCGAGTCACCCCCGGGGGGCGGCGGCGAGAGGACGGATGCTCTCGGCGGCCGGGCCGCTTACCTCGTAGCGAGTCCCGCGCTTGTCCTTCATGGTGGAGACCAGCAGGCAGGCGCGGCCGCCGGGCTCGGCCCTTGTCCCGGGATGCAGCCCATCCCCGCGCGGCGTCTGGCACAGGCTCACCACCGCTCGCACGCCCTTGCCGCGGCTCCTGAGCCCCAAGACTGGCAAGTGCCGGCTGAGGACTTCCACCTCACAGGGCAGTCTCATCACCACGCCAGCCGCCTCCCGGCCTCCCGCCTTTTGAAACTTGGCGCCTCCGAGAGGGCGGGGCCTCCGGGGGGGTCCTTCACGCGAGGGCTGCCCGTGGTCCGCCTGAGCCCGCCGGCTTTGGGACTTCCCGGAGTTCCACTCCAAGTTCCCCGTGGGAAGGGTAGAATGCCTATGTTTAGCATTGTCTTATGTTCCCTGACTGAACCCCCGCATGCTCGGTGCGCTCCGGAGGACCGTCCGTCAGGCTTCGGACAGGCGGTCGCCGAGGGCGCCACGGTTTCCTTGACAGGTGGTGGGGTGGGTCCAGGTGCGCGCGGGTCGGGCTGTTCGGGCGCCCGTGGCAATTCCTGCTCACACCCTGGGCTAGGGCTAGGGCTACCCGGGAAGGCAGGGGTCTCCCTGTTGACAGAATCAGGCGTTTGCGACGCGCGCCGGTGAGGACGTGCTCTGGCCAGGCAGCATCAGTCAAGTCAGAGCCGAGCTTTAGGTGACGGGAGCGGGCGAGGCGATGCTCGCCGAGCAAACTTCACTTTTGTGGCGGTGATCGGCTGCTGAGCCTTGGAAGGACGTCGGGACCCACCTTCACTTCTCATTCCTTTATCCAAGCTGCACTTTTGAAATTATGAAATGGTGTTCAGAAACACTAATTTTCAATTTAGCTGTGGTAAAATTATGGTTAAGCAATGAACATCCCTGTTTACATATAGCGTGTTGAAGTTTTGCGTGTGTTGATTTCGCATCCTGAAAAACCACAGGAGAGAGGCAAAGATAATAAATTGTCACCCCACCGCATACCCGTTTAGTATTCCCTCATACATTCATATTTTTGATTGCTTTTCTCTCTTCGGCTCAGTATTGTCACCATCATGCCCGGCACCGGTTTTCCTTCTTGAGAACTCCAATTACACCTAAAACTTCCTTTCTTTTATTTTCCCTAGTTTCTGCCACATACTAGGCATTCGACTGATAATAGACTGAATTCCTCTGAATGTTCTCATCTGCTCCCATAATCAACCTTATTCATTGTGGTGTGCAGGGACCTGAGACTGAAGCCATTTGGCAAAGACTGGCAGCCCTTGCCCACTTGAGTTTCATATAGCAAATGGAGCATTGCCAGTGAAAGACCGGAAGGCCTCCCTCTCCTGGGCTTCATGGACCTAACAGGGCAAGTGCAAAAAGAGCCCCTGTGGTACAAACTTGGAGAGACCATTACTATGTAAAAGCCCCATGAGAACCAATCTTTTTTTTTTTCAGCTTCCTTGCCCACTTCTGTTCTCCGCAGTGCTTTCTTTTTCTCAATAAATTGTGTTTATTGTTATTTTTAACTATGTGTACCATTGGGGCAGCCCTTTGTCTTGGAACACGAACGCATCGAGTCCTAACACACCTGGCTATGGTTAGCTATGCGTGTCTTAACCTCTAGACTACCAGCTGGGTTCTGAGTCATCAGTGTTATCTACAAGACTTAGCTAGTGTTTATACAGAGTAGGCACTCAGAGCGTATTTGAAGAAAGGATAAATCGATAGTACGTGTAGATATGCTATTTAAATTATAGAAATATGTGCTATTTGTTTAGCAAACAGAGCAGGCTCATCTTAAATTCATATTCCTTTTATAAGTAGATAGCCATTTAGTCTCTATTCTGATTTAGTCTCTCTCTACCTTGGGAGTGGGGCAGAAAAAGTTAGCTTTAAATGGATTCAAGTTTAAAATGTAATGTGAAAAAATAAAAGTATCACAGGGCAATAATTGATTTTAAACGACAACCACTACCACCAAAACAAAACAGTGAAAGGAATTGAGCCCAGGGCTTCACGGCAGCTAGACAAGTCCTCTACCATTAAGCCACATCCCTAGTGACTACTGCTGACTTTCTTAAGGATTCTCTCTCTCACACATGCATACAAACACATGGACACACAAGAATTTTTAAATAAAACCTAAAAGCAGTAATTTAAGACATAGACAAAATTTGAAGTATATAAACTTTTAACTCCCACCCCCTCCACCTAGCATATTAGATATCTTAGAATATCTAAGGTATTCTTAAAGGTTATCTTGGGAGATAACCAACAGCTGTCTTATTGGACACGAGAACCGTTCCGCTGGAGGGAAATCTTGCCTGATACTGGAAACTTGGCCGGCTACCCGTGGCTAGCCAGGTCATGGATCTTAAAGGATCTTGCATCCATCCTAAACCAGAAAAATTCCTAACCTCATTCTAACACTTGTCTCTGTACCCAAACACGAGCATAGCTCTTTCCTTCAATCAAAGCTGCTCCTCTTCCCAGCAGATGGAGACCTTGGCAGCAAGCCACAGCTGGACAAAATGAGAACAGCTGACTCTGAGACGGATGCCCAGCCCCACCTGGGCATCTACACCACAATCCCTAACACCCAAGACTCAGGCAACATCACAGAAGAGGGAGGTAGAGGGCAAGCACATCTGCTTCCGGATTGTGTCTCCTAAATATGTCAGGCAAAGGACACTCATCGAAACAATATAGCTGCCTTAACAAGACCTAGAGAATAGTATTGGAGGAAATCTCACAAGGAAACATTAGAGGAAGAGCTACAAGATAATTAAGACTGAAGAGAGAGAGAGAGACAGACAGACAGAGACAGAGAGAGAGAAGAGGAAGAGCTACAAGGTAATTAAGACTGGAGAGAGAGAGAGTGAATGAATCAGTCTTCCTCAGCATGAGTCCTGTAAATGGTTATCCAATCCCAAGTGGTCTGTCCTGAAAACATACACAGATAGACAACACTAAATGGATTCAGCAGCTGCATTTGCATATTTACTTACATATACGTATGACAGTAATAGTTAAAGAAAATGGGCCATGAATTTGAGAAGAAGGCAGGCATGAAACAGGTTTGAGGGAGGATAGAGAAGGGGGAAATAATATAAATACAGTATGCATATATAAAATGAACTATAAATTTAATTTAAAAATTGATACTTTACATTAGCATGTACATGATTCCTCTCTATAACTAAATGAAAATTTAAAAATGCATGAAAAATATAGGTAATTTTGGATGTCTGTTGACTGGCTTAAAGAATATTGGTGGATAGTGGTGACCCACGCCTTTAACCCCAGCACTTGGGAGGCAGAGGCAGGTGAATCTCTGAGTTTGAGGCCAGCCTGGTCTACAGAGCAAGTTCCAGGACAGCCAAAGCTACACAGAAAAACCCTGTCTCAAAAAACTAACAAACAAAACAAATTACATCACTGCTCTTGAGGGAGTCCATGAGGATTTTTCTAGAGAAGACTGATGAGAAAGTAGAGTAGTAGGGAAGATCCACCCTCCACATGTGTAGGCACAAGGAAGGGGTGGGGGGTGATCTTTCTAGTACTTTTAACAGGAAACCCTCAGTCGCCAAGCCTTCAGTTTCTGAGGCCTTTGGATTGGACTGAGCCATGCTACTGGCATCTTAGGGTTTCTAGCTTGCAGGTAGGATGCGAGCCAATTTTTATAATAGATTACCTTAACAATATGGATATCAATCATTTATCTAGCTATCCATCTACCCACATAGTGTATTGGTTCTGTCCCTTTGGAGAATGAATTTTAAAGTCAATAGTTGTTCTAGAGAGCATGATCATCATCATCGTTATTATTAAAGACAGGGTCTTTCTATGTGGCTCAGGCTGACCTGCACCATGCTGTATAGCTCAGCTGGCTTTGAATTCACATTTAAATTTGATTCTCTAGCCTTATCCTCCCAAATGCACTACCACACCTCAAGAAAAGTTTTTTTTTTTTTTTTTCTTTGAGATCATCTCACTAAGCAGCCCTAGCTGGCCTGGAACTTTCTCTGTAAACCAGGCTCCAATTCACAGAAATGTTGGGATTAAAGGAGTATACCACCACACCTGGCCAACAAACAGAATTTTACTGAGCATTGTTAATTGGTTTTGGCATTCCTGAAATTTTATTTTTTAAATTTGATTTAACTTTGAGACAGGGTTCATTAGGTAGCCCTGGCTGGTCCTGAACTTGGTATGTAGACCAGGCTGGTCTCCAACTCAGAGATCTGCCAGCTTCTGCCTCTCAAGTGCTGGGATTAATTCCACACCCAACTGAAATTGGTTTTCTATCTGATTTTACCTAAACTGTTATGCTGTCTAAGAGCACAGAGAACACCTATTGTCACTGAAAGTACTAAAAGTTTCAGTGATAGTGCTTGGCTAGCTAGCAAATATAAGATATATAAATATAAATTAAATATAATTATAGAGTCAATCATTGGCACCTCCCCAAAGGTTGGGACCATAACTCTTTGTTTAAAAATTATTTATTTATTTTTATTTTATGTGCATTGGTGTTTTGCCTGCATGTGGGTGTCAGATCTCTTGGAACTGGAGTTACAGACAGCTGTGAAACCACCCTGTGGCAGCTAGGAATTGAACCAAGGTCCTCTGGAAGAGCAGCCAATGAGTGGTCTTAATCACTGAGCCATTTCTCCAACCCTGGAATGATGAAGTCTATCCAATATAATAATTCGGCAACTATCAGCAAATTGGCCGATGAGTACACTCAAAACTGCAAGCATACATTTTCCAGACTGGCACAGACTCACTGGCGTAATGCTAGCCAACCTCTCAGCGGTAGCTAGGAGGGCACCGATGCTCTTCGGATCCCAGGAGACCTGATCAAAGAGATCTGCCAGACTCCTCAAGAAAGGCCGACTAGCGAGGAGGGGTGTGCTGCTTGCTTTTGTAAAGTCAGTGGTCCCACCAACAGCAACCAGTGCCGCATAGATGAAACAAAAATAAGGCACCAATAAACCGGCATGCTTTTGCACTATTGACTTTTTTCTTTGTCTAGCATGGTCACTGCTTCAGGTCTGTGTCCCATATGCTTGCTTAGTTGTA